>JAFMSR010000015.1:19000889-19051837 GCA_022818135.1 Saxidomus purpurata
ACCGTTCGTTCCAATGGTTCGAGTCATACAGCTAATATGCCTCGAACGAGGATGGTCAACCCAATTTCAAAGGTCAACTGATCGTAATTTTGTATTACTGCGCAAAAAGATACATAGAAAAAAGTGCACATTTTAAGCATCGGAAATACTGGTTTTTTTTAAGAAAATCAATTTGAAATGCTTTAAATAGATCTATATAATTTGTAACACACTAGAAAATCTATGTGCGAAATGCAAGATATTGATTAGAAATATGAAACAAAATAGATCTAGGTCCGTGTTTTTGAGTTTCGAATCTGGTCAGGGTAGGCATAAGGACATACACTATTTAACACCATTATTTAGATGGTTTGATATATGGTTTGAATTTTTCGTTTTACTGAAATAGAATGAGTAATTTCTGTTGCAGATACTTTAATTCGAAAAGAAAACAGTTTCTAAAATCGATATGGTTTGAATGTTGTAAATAGTTCTACACGCCACGGGTTACTTCCCTTTTGGCGCAATCAATAAGGTATACACTTGACAACCGGTAGCCTTTTCTCTATAAACTTGAAACTACACATGAAACGGACTTTGATGAAAAAATGACGGACTTACCTTCATGTTGAGCGTACCGCACATGACGGACTTTTCGACCTCAGTGTCGGGTGTCACACTCAAACCCGACACGTGACCCCTAAGTGTCGCATACCTGCGTGTTTGTCTCGACGAGACCTGATTTCATATTCGGCCTTGGGGCAATATGACCACCTTCGGCCAATATGAAATCACTTGATTTATGATAATTTTATTATTTAACTTTACAATATTGGCTAAAAACAATAATATGAATGTTCTGGTAACACTAATAATTTTATTTGTATTTAACTTAGTAAAATAAGACATCAGCAGGAATTTTCGTTAATTGTTTGATTTACAAAATGTCGTCGTTTAACAATCTAATGGAAGTGACTTCTCCGTATTGGCCTTCTCTTTTAAACCAATCAGAATGCTTGAATTCCATATTGGCCCTTTTTGCTGGTGTTGGTTTGAAACCCAACAGTCTGTAGGCCCCCGTTGATACCTCTAGCGTCTATTTCGGAGTCTGCTGGTCAAAATTTCAAGTTACACATATGATCCAGAACACCACAAGGTGACCCCACAGTCCAATTACTTATATCCCGTTGTGTGTTTAAGAATAAAAACACTGGGTTGTTTAACGTGTAAAATGAATAATGAAACATAATGATCTGTACATAAAAAGGGTCAATCATTATGTTGAATAATTCAGCTAAAAAAGTTAAGAATAGGAAACTATGTCAGTCATAAGTAGGGTCTCATTGGTCAACGTGGCTGACCTAAATCGCAACAACCAATCAAAAAACAAGCATTATGTAATGTGACTGCAATCTGCCAGTCTTTGATAAGATCTCCTATTTTAGACAGTAAGACACCTTTAGATAGAGGCATGACTAGGAGAAGTACCGCTTTAAGCCTCGAACGAGGATGGTGGACCTAAAATGCACATATACAAACAAACAAATTTGAGAGTCAGTCGTGTGGTTTTCATTGCAAATGTCACATCAAGGTAGTAGTAATATTTACTCAAGTTAAATCTCAGATATCTGGCATTAAAGATATTTTGCTGCTTTAGTTAAACCTCTATGGCAACGTTTGATGTTTGAATTCAGAATCATAGATATTTCACAGTTGAACTTTGAAGTTTTATGAGATTCTGAAATATCACCAGGGCTTATCAAAATAGTATTAAAGAATTATTTTGAGGTTTAAAGAGTAATAATTTCTTTCGGATATTGTCATTTAGTTTGAAATAATAAGGATAATAAATCTATAAGGGAAGTAGCCCGAGAAAAATTGCATTGTATTTTGGTATTTTCTGCATATTAGAAGGACTCGTTTTATATTGTTGCATAAATTTTCTCCTCAGTTACATGCTACAAAATTGGTGGCAGCGTTGGGATATTACATTGATAAAAATACCCTTATCACTTACCTACGTTTATAATTAGGAGTTATTCAGAGTTATGGCTGCGGAAAATGATACTAAAAATTTGTCAATATATTTATAGGAAATAGATTCATTGCGAAAACAGAACGATAGTTTGAGCCTGAATGAAATATGAAATAGAACTATTAGAAAGGAAGTTAAATGAGTTTCAGGTTGATTTTGGTCCTGAGAAACCCAAGGTAGTATTTCTGATACGTTTGTTCACGCAAAACCAAAACAGAAATTACCTAACGTTCCAGTAAAAACTGATTCTGAGACATTTAGCAGTTTTCGAGTATTTGTCCTAGTTTTAACTCAACCATGAAATTTTCAATACCCATGACTTATCCTGACTTACTTTATCAGGGATTTAAGAACGACTCGGACAATACATATGGCTCCTAGGTACTGGGATCAGTTGTTTTTGTTGTTCTGGTGTTTTTTTTTTGTCAGCCCGGTTAGCTCAATCGGTAGAGCACGAGACTTGTAATCTCGAGGTAGCGGGTTCGATCCCGGGGTTGACCATCTAAAATTACTAACAGTCTTTCGGATTAGACAAAAACCGAGGTCCCATGTATGGGTGCTAGCCTATACATCTGGCATGTTAAAAGAACCAGAGGTGTCTCTGGAATGGGGACGCTTTCTGTATCTTGCACTATCATCCGAAACCTAAAATAACATAACTAACGATAAAGAAAGAGATAAAGAAGCCTTATTTAACGTCGTATATGATTAACAGACAACATTAGCTACAAAGCTATTGTGCGACAAACCTCTTCTGGGGGCGTTGGTCATGTGGTAAACCGGACCCTAATATACGATACGATGGGATCAGTTTGATACAAGGTCGGATACCAATCCGAAGTCTGAGAAAAGTGAAGATAGATATGTTTAAAGATCTAGAACTTAGAATTCAGTGCTTGAAAATAGATATATCTTAAATTATTTTCAGTTTAATCTAACATATAAAGATAGGAGAAGATCTAACATGAATGTCTTAAAAATTGTAATAATAGTCTGTATCAACATGATTATCTCCATTGAAAATTTCTCCGCCATTTGTACGAACAAGCTATCACAAAAAGACCGGCGTACTTTTTCAGTCTTCGTGTCCTAGGTATCTTTATAATTGTAAGTATTTCGGTAATTTAGCATTTATTCAATAGAACTGTTTAATCTTGTATACTTTAGATATATTTGTGTTTGTTTCGTCATGTTTTAGGTGCATTTTGGTCTTAGGCAAAAGACGCCCATAAAATCTTATTCTGTTAGTGTTATTGTCTTTGAAAATGATACTGGTAAGAGACCAGTTTCCGACAAAAAATCGAGGTTTTATGTATAATTTTCCTTTAATGTGTCTTGTAAACAAAAGTCATCTACACATTTACAAACGTCAGTTTATCCCCCTTTCAATGATGTAAACAAGACCAGTGTCATTTGCGCATGCGTACCAAATTTAGGGCCCCGAAAGGAGAGCCTAATTAATGTTAATAACTAAAGGTACAGTACCAGTTTCCGACATAATTTTATCCTGGACAGTTTTGGAATCATAAATTATTTAAATCTATGAGAACTTTTATTCTCTATAATGTAAATTCCTTACCCTGCTTTTCCGACGCTCGTAATGAGTGTCTGTCTATTATCCGTTCCGCGCCGCTCCATTTCTTACATCACTGTATTATCATTTCACAACACTTGAACTGTGCCATATTGTGCAAGCAATTTCAGTTACAGATGTATAATGTAGAATTTCTTTGAAAGTACTTATCTTTAGAAAATGAAATTTTGTTCGCTGCTTGTTTGGATGATGTTGTTCGAAACTATATAGTACTCCTATTCTGACGAGTTACGCGAAAGCTATGATAACGAGTAGTCGGAAACTGGTATGATTCGGAAACTGGTCTCATGCCAGTAGTGAAAGGTTTATTTTCCAATCAAAAGCAAGTGTACGTAAGATTTGGTGTGGATATATAAACGGCTCGTCCAGTATTGTCTTTGCAAGCTGGTACCTTGTGGCATGCATGTCGCAGAGCAGGCGTGGGGTCTCGACGGACACTGGATCAAACACAACAAACAGGACTTTGGTCCGAAACATGATTTTTGTCCACACTAGATCTGGTGTCTGTCAGGGCCTCAGCTAACAACTTCGAAGACAACCTATTTTACAGGTTGAAATTTTACAGTTGTCCTCCTACGTCTCACTTTAATGTGCAAATAGCTGGGAACACATCCCTAACGAAATTCTGTTTGGGCACTTAAAAAAGCAATAAAATCCAATATTTTTAAAAATGTTGTTATGATTTAACATGATAGGATTAAGTTTCAAAATGATGCTAACACAATTCTAAGTTACATTTACCTGTCTACACACCTGAATCAATTGGTGAAATATGAAAATAAACAGCGCATCATGCCTTACATGTATGTGTAAACTTGCATGTTTTAGGTTTAAACATTCAGATTTTCATCAAGTGGTGATATTTAATTCTTCATTTTAGAGTTAAAAATTGTTTTTTGAAGTAGGTAAATTGCGTATTATGAGCTGGTTGTACCTAATATTGAACTACACTTTCTGCTTATTATGGAGCACATTAAAATAAGGCGTAAAGGTGTGACAGGTATAAAATATCAGATCTGTGAAAGGTGTCGCACTGAAACCCCAAATTAATTAGTCAACGAGAGGAGTGACCCTGACAAGGGCCATTTGTTCATAGCAGCAACCAAGACACACAGTGTGTGATGTCCACCAACCTACCAGAATCCCTGTGTGCCAGTGACGAGTGCTGGGTGACAAGGGTCGCATCCACCCATTAATTGTACAACAACAATTCTACATAGATTATTGAATGGTTTATGGTACTGCAGTATATTTTAAACCGCTGATTATATCGATAATCACTGGTAATACATAGCTTAAGCTTTTAGGTTGAGTTTTATTACTTTCAAAGATTCTATTATTCATGTTTTGGAGGTTATTTTGTTTGACATCAGTTTGACATCACATTGTATGTCCCTTTAAATTTCTTGTGACGCAATAGGGGCTGCATTTTTCACTAGATCTTCATGAGACTTGGTCAGTATGACTGCCTTGATGAAATCTAGTTTGGGTTAGCCAGGTGAGCGATAAAGGGCCATATTGGCCCTCTTGTTTACATTTAGCACTTACTGTATGGATGCCAAAACCTCCTAAAATATTGATAATATTTCAGATTCCAGTGCACAAAGTGATGGAACCTGCGCCAAAAAAAAGGTAAATTTGACGGTCAGTTGGACGATATATTGCAAAAAGTCCTGCAGAAAGAACTAAAGAAACAGCTTGATTTGGCAGTTGTAAGTTTAGAATGTGGACTGAATCATTTAAATCTAAGAGAAATAAAAGTAGTAGATGCAAATGCAAACCGTGCAATTCCGTTCAGTAGAGCGTCCATAGGCATGACCAACTTTGAACCCGAAGATAAGTACCCAGTAGCCACTATTTTCGCTCGTGGACATGCAGTTCTAAAGCAATACCTTCTATCAGATGTCAATAAAGGTGATTTGTTCTTACCTAAAGATGCCAGTCGCAGAAAAGCATTGGAATTGCTTTTGAAGTTTCTTGATGCACGTGATCGGGATCCAGGTATGTACATGTATCTTTGTCGTTTTTTGTGCCACATGATAACAAAAATTGCATTATGTTTACAAATAACAAATATAATTTCACAATAAATATACTTTAATATAGAAAACAGTTTGGTGTCCCTCTAGCCCAACTTATTGTGCACATGGGTTGTTTTCTATGTATGATGGTCGCCCTTTGCGCACAACCCAGTTATATCCTCGAAGGACCAGTTTCAGTGACCCTAAGAATACTTCAGGCAGAATTAACAAATCTGTTGGGGAAGACCTAGAATCTCTTTATGAATTACTATTGTGTTATTGCTCCTTTATTTGTGTGATGTATAATAAAGTGGAAAATACTCCAATGAAATTATATAGTGCTGTTTGTCATGACACCCCTGTTTTGCGCTACAGATACTGACAGCCAAACCTATTTCAGTGACCCCTACTTCCTTTGTAAACTAGTGACAAATAGCCGGTAATTGGTATTTGCCAGAAGTTTACATTCACAAACTGAACAAAAAGTAATTAATTAGATACAGAGCACATTCAATTTAATGGTTACATCTACTCAGTATTATAAATACTATGAAGCACAAGCGGTGGGGTTCAAAGAGTGGGCAAAAAATGATTTTTTTTTATATAAAATGTAATGATATTAAGTTCTCTTATGCAATAAGAATCTGTTTACCGTATCTCATAAAAATATGAAGACATTTGCAAACTTATTTCAATAAATCAGATCTGAAGGTTAGTCAACACTTCTCAGACCGGCCATTTTTCCATTTAAAAACTAGAAGCAGATCATATGCTTCGAACATGTCTTTTATCAAAAAGTTCTTATTGGTCAGTTATATCTGCATACAAACAGGGAGAAAACAATACGATAGTCACATGGGGAAAGATAATTAGTTGAAATAATGTTTTTGACCACAGATCTACATCTCAACTTGAAAGTGTAAAAAAGTACTAAGAAAAAGGCCTCAAAAGTAGGGTTACCCTGGAAATATCAACCCCATGATTAAACTGTCTCTGTCATCACATTTTCTTCTAATCTGAAGAAAGCTTAAATGGTATAGTTCACAACCCAGGTATAAATAGTTATCCAAAATATTGCACCCAAAATATTGCACTTAAAAATGACTGCATACAGTAACTTTCAAAGGGTCACTGAAACAGGACGGTCACTAAAACAGATAGTTAAAAAAAATGCGGAACATTTTATTTCTATGTCTATATGCCAGCAACAAGAATCCATGTCCCCAACTTTGACGGCTTCAAATATTTATTTAAACCCAAAATATCTTGAAAAAAAAATACATACATGTAAAGCTCATTCCAAGTAGGATCAATATATGTGAAAAATGATAAGAAACGTGTATGTTTTTTATGCAAAACACTTATACAACACATATAAACTCTACACATGTCAATGTTTTTATTTGTTTACATCGCTAAATTTCTATCTCAACATTTTGAGGGGCTTTTTTTTGTCAAAATATTGCCCTGATTACACAAAGTGTAGTTACAGATACAGTCAACATTGTACATGCGACCACCTGCATTAAGCGACTTTTCTATTCAACGACCACTTGAAATCCCTCCCGACCGTTTTCACCATATAAAATCATTCCATTAAGCGTCCATTTTATTGTGCGGCCAGTAAAAATTGGTCCCAATTACTCTAAATATATGTATTAAGCGACCTTTTTTTAGATAAATTGACGAATAACACCTTTAGGTATTTTTCACCCGGGTAATTAGCGAGTTTGGATAATGTACATTTATAGCATTAAGTTCATTTGACCTCGTTAAAGACATAATTGGAAATGATGACTATGATGATGATTGATGATGACTTGCTATCTAAAAATATGTACATGTTTATAAAAAAATAAAAATTCTTTTAGAATAATTTTGTTATTTAATACAAGATGCCATACAGGAACAAAATACAACAAACAAACAAACATACATTGTATATATACATGTATTTTATTAACAGTTCAAAAATGTCTGTCAAGAGAAATATCACAAATTCTATAAAGAGACCAATTTATTAAGAGACCGGATTTTGAAGGTCCCTTGGGTGGTCTCTTAATACAATGTCGACTGTATATTGTAAAACTGATTGTTTTAAAGGACAAAAGAATAAAGTTTTTAATTTTGACTATTGAAGTACTTATAGTAGTTTTTAATCAGTGAAATTTGTCTCTATTCTCATTGATTTTGAAGTGTCTCATTAGATTTAGTAGACATTGTCTCATTGGTAAACATTCTTTCCCAATATTGCTGGGGAGGTCACTTGTTTTTACATTGGCTTTTATAGGATTTTTTTTTTAAATCTGCTCTGAAAGCACAAGGCCTAGAGCTTAGATTTGTAGCAAGTGGCATTGCCTAGTGAACTTCTATCAAGATTGTTCAAATCATGACCCTGGGGTCAAAAATGACTCCACCAAGGGGTCACTAGTTTTTACATAGGCTTATTACATATATAGGAATAACTTCAAAAACCTCCTTGTCAGAACCACTGGACCCGCAGCTTGGATATTTGTAATACAGCATTATGTAGTGAACCTCTATAAAGATTGTTTAAATCAGAACCCCCAGATCAAAATTGACCATTTCTGCTAGTGATGACCTTGTTTTGTAGCCAATGGTAGCCATAATAGCGATGTAGGGCCATCTTGGCCCTCTTGTCATGTATTTATGGTAACACATGTCCATGGTGATTGTAAACAATGAGCGAAAACAGTGATTTTACCAATAGAATTTCAGTATTAATAACTTCTAGGTATATGTGTTTCGATATGTATGTAAGTGTTTAACTCTATAGTCGCCTGTTTTACTCGCATTTTTGACAGCTTTGAGTAAACAAGACCTATTGACTAGTGGCGATATGCACAACTTAACTAAAACACTTGCATTACCTAGTGGACATCTGTATCTTAAAGCTTCCGTTTCAAAATTGACCCTGCCCGGATGGTCACTTGATTTTACATATGGTTATAAGGAAATCTTCTCTGAAACCACAAGTCCTAGAGCTTTGATAAGTATTCAGCAAGTAGCATTGCCTAGCGGACCTCTACCAAGATTGTTAAAACCATGACCCCTTTGATCAAAAGTGACCTTGATCAAGGGTAAGGTTTGATACAGATTTTACATAGGCTTATGTAGGGAAAAGTCTTTCAATCTATTTTCAGGGGCAGAGTTTCTGATTTGCAGAGATAAAGTTGAAGAATGGCAGTGGAGACTGGGACTGGCGCAGCATGTCTTTTCTAAGCTTGCTATTAATCCCAAGTACAAATATGACATTAGCAGAAGGTAGGATGAATCTGTAGGATGTCCTTGCTCCGTTCATGAGACCTTGACGGGGGAAAGAGGTGATGCTAGTTTTGGTGAGTTTGAGTTTCTTTAGGAGGGGCCTTTTAAATGCTTGACTGAAATCAGGTGTTCTTTACATTTCCTGTAGCAAGGGTGCGAAATATTTGAATGTTGTAGGGATTTTACGGAAAGCAGTAAAAAAAAGTTGCAAAATTTACTTTTGCTGCAACTTTCTTGAACTATTAAGGTGGAATAGGTCATAAATAGGTCATAAATAGGTAATAAAATATCATATTTTCTTGTCTGGATGGATATCTGGAAGTTTGTCTAAGCAACCTCCTACATTGCTATGTAGATATCGAAACTTCACATGTGTGAGCAGTCCCCAGCCTAGTTGCGCATATTGATAGCATTTCCAGATTAATCATTATCTCTGCTTTGTTGGCTCATGAGAACAGGGTGAGCCACTCACCGTCTAGCGTCGGTTCAAATCTTCTTGTGAAAAAATACTTGACCAATTTCAACCAAACTTTGAAAATCTTTTGAAAACCCAAAGGTACAGAGCTTAGATATTTAGTATGTAGCTTTGTCTAGTGGACCTCTACCAAGAGTGTTCAAATGTGTATACAATAGAGAGTGTCCAGTTTGAAATATTTTTGTTATGATATGAAAAGAAAGTTTTGTATGAAATACATGTAAAGTACATAAAAGACTATATTACTCAACTGAATTTTCATATTGACCTTTGTATAAAACTCACTGTTAAAGAGAGTCTCTGTTGATAGCTGATCTAATGATAGAACATAAGTATCTCAATAAGTCGAAACATAAATATATACACAGTTAAAAAAAAAGTGTGCAAAGGGTTTAGACAACTAAAGAAAGTGTGCATAGGCTTTAGACAACTAAAGATATTGTGCATAGGGTTTAGACAACTAAAGAAAGTGTGCATATGGGTGAGACAACTAAAGAAAGTGTGCATACTGCATAGGGTTTAGACTTAAGAAAGTGTGCATAGGGTTTAGAAAACTAAAGAAAGCGTGCATAGGGTTTAGAGAACTGAAGAAAGTGTGCATAGGGTTTAGAGAACTGAAGAAAGCGTGCATAAGGTTTAGAGAACTAAAGAAAGTGTGCATAGGGTTTAGACAACTAAAGAAAGCGGGCATAGGGTTTAGACAATCATGTACGAAAATATAATTATAGTTAACACATCAGATATTTGGTATCAAATTAAAGGTTAATTTATGGTTCATATTATGGCATCAATGTTTTCATGTGTTTTGCAGAAAAATGTGAATTTTATCAATGATTTATAAGGTAGGGATCAATTTTAAAACTCGTAGATTTGAAAGAAAGTAACTAGAATACTGCAGGATATGTTTAACACAGCGCTTTCCCCTAAAACTAGCCAATATCTTGTGTGACCACCTCTTTGACATATAACTGCCAATAAACGAGATCGCATTGACTTGATGTACATGTAACCTATGATGACGTCATTTGGAATCATGTTCAATTTTAATATAAGTTGTTTAATTTCTTGTTAGAAGGAACGTCCTAGATACTGATACGACGTTGAAATTGCAGTTAGCCACGAATTTTCACATGCATAATAGTGCATAAAAGCTTACGCAAATTTTGGGACAATGGAAATGTCATCATGACCTCATTGATATATATTGGCACCTTTCATTTTCAATTGAACATTTTTCATAAGAATTAGCAGCTGATCTCCCCGGTGCTGAGGTAGTAATGTCAGATGGTAAACTTAACGGTAACGTCAAGGGGGCGGGGGGTGGTGAAACCAAGCCCATTGATTAGTTTACTGGTTTGTAAACACTAATCGATTTGACCTGAACCACATACACGTAGACCACATGCCTGTTTTATCCTTTCACTTCATTTTTGCAGGTTGTGAAGATGGGTGGCATGGGAGGATTGATATTTTGATGGCTGATGTACCAATTTGTCCAGCTCAGTGTGAACCAGATTTATCTAGACCATTTGAACCCCTGCCATCATCAAGTGCAAGTCAAATTTCAGATACAGATTCCAGCATTGGCATTGAAGTCAAAAGGAGTATGTTTAGTGAAAATGAATACAGTCAGATTGTTGCAGAAACCATAACATTTTCATTTTTGAAAAACAAAGGTAAAAGTAATGATGCTGTTACATTGATACCATCAATAGCCATAAACAAAGCAGGTGTTCAGTGCTATTTTTATGATTCTATGAATGATGTGTTGCTCCAGTCAGGCTACAATGTGCTGGTTGCTAGGAATGAACGATTCTTAGTAAATACAATTGTCCTTATCTAGTTGGCCTTAAATCATGAACTATTTTGTACAGGCACCTTACAAGAGATGAAGAGTAGTGGCTTGCAAAAACTGATAGATCTGGCCATGTATAAAGAACAAGTTAAAACACCATGCCAAATCAGTCAAGATCGTGGTCGGATGTGCATTTCTGATAATCGGTGGTCAGATGAAACGTATTTAATGAAAGACTTTGCAAATACCTTAGAAGAACCTTTTATTAACCCCATTATGCCAGAAGAGCAAAATTAACTGCTGCTAGATAGATTACTTTAAATCATAAAAAGGTTTCGAAACAATTGGTAAAACAGTATCATTTAGACAAAAAGACAGACATCAAACCTTTCTTGAAGCTTAACATGAGTCAGAGGGCATGTTTGACATTTTGAATTATGTGAGGACAAAATGTTGATGGTCTGATGTCTTTCTTTTGTCCATAATTTCCACATATTCGCTAAACACAGTCACGTAGGACATATTCTCTGAAAATGTTTTACCAATTATAGCTCTTATGAGAGCTTATGCCATGGTGATTTGTCCGTCGTCCGTCTGTCTGTCCGTCCCCTGAATGTTGCCGTTTGTGTTGCATATGGGGTGCAGCCAATAAGCAATCTACATGTATCTGGCACTTTTCATTTGACTTTCATGAAACTTGCTGATAAGGATCCCTGCACCTTATAGATGATCCCTATTGTTTTTGGGTCAAAAGTCAAGGTCACAGTGAGCTCCAATAACGTGTCCTTGATAACACTACGGATCAACATTTTCATTCAACTTTCATTAACATTCCTGTAGGTTCCATGGACCATGTTGATGATCCCTATTGTTTTGGGGCCAGTGGGTCAAGGTCACATTGACCTCTGTTAGATCTTCCTTGATAACATACTACAGGTCACAATTTTGATTCAACTTTCACTAAAATTACTCAGCAGGTTCCCAGTAACATATAGATGATCCCTATTGTTAGCATTTTCACAGGATTTTCATGAAACTTGAGCAGAATGACTGTCTTGGTAAAACCTACGTTGAGTTCGAATATAGTTCATCTTGGGTAAAAGAAAACTAGGTAACATGGTCTAATAAAAAACCTTAGTCACAGGGCTCAAGGTGAGCTATTATGATTGCCTTGTGTCCGTTGTCTGTGTCGGAATGACTGCCTTGATGAAATCTAGGTCGAGTTCAAATATTGGTTATCTGGGGTCAAAAACTATGTTATGGGGTCTAATCATAGATAAACATTGTGAATGCATTTTTCATTGGATCTTTCTGAAATTTGGTCAGAATGATTGTCTGAATGAAATGTAGGTCGAGTTTGAATATGGGTCATCTGAGTTCAATAAACTAGGTCTTCCGGTCAATTCATAGGTGTATTTACTGAAGTCTTCATTTTCGCTGGACCTTCATGAAACTTGGTCAGAATGACTGCCTTGATGAACTCTACGTCAAATTATAATATGGGACATCTAGGGTTAAAATCTAGGTCATGTGGTAAAATCATTGTAAACCCTTGTGTATGCCACAGAGGTGACATTTACCACACACTAATCATGATAGTTGTTCAGTATGTATTTTTCTAGGCAAAAGTCTAATCTGGGTCATTTTGGGGTTAAACATTACTTCGCACAGTCACATCAATGAAAAATCTTCTTAACACACTAGAGGCTACATTTATAACCCAATCATCATGAGCTTAGATATTTAGCATGTGTCATTAACTGGTTGATCTCTACCAAATGTGTTCAAATTATGACCCCGGGTCAAATTTGACCCAAATCGGGGGTCATTTGTTTTTACATATGCTTTTCTGGAAAAAACTTTTAAAAAATTCTTCTTTGAAACCATTAGTCACAGAGCTTAGATATTTAGCATGTGGCATTGCCTTGTAGACTTCCACTAAAACTGTTCAAATAATGAACCCCCCGGGGGTCTCTTGATTTTATAAAGGCTTATGTAAGAAAAGTTTTCAGAATCTTTATTTTTGAAACCACAAGGCCTAGAGCTTAGATGTTTGACATGTATTATAGCCTAGTAGACATCTTCCAAGAATGTTCAAGTTATGTCCCCCAGTTTAAAATTGACCCTTTCTGGTACTGATGACCTTGTATTATAGCCAATATTAGCCAGGTGGGCGATATGGAGCCATCTTGACCCTCTTGTTTTCATAGTGATGGGTTTACAAAACATTTACAGTTTTAAACAAATTTCAGTGTGTAATAAAGAAGTTAAAAGCAGAAGAAAACTGCAATAATAGTTTATTATACAAAATATAGAATTTATAGATAAATAAATAAATATCAAATAACACAGTGTTTTTTATGTTTTGTTTAGTCAGATTAAGTCCAGGTAAGACCAAATATATCTTAAATACAACTTCAACTTCTCATTTTGATTCTTTTAATTTTATCGTTGTTTCTAATTATTTCACAAATACAAGGATCAAGCCATGCCATATGAAAACTAACAAACTTAGCGAATAGTATGCACTGAATTTATTTGCCGTGAGATCTTGGTCTTTGACGTTCGACTATCCACCTAGGGACCGTTCCCTACCAGTTCCTTCTTTTAGGTATATCAACAGTAACTGAGCTAAGTTGGGAGATGTTGTTTCGCCATCGATTTTCATACAGAATGGCTTATATCATCATATAATTGTAAAAATGTCTAAAATATCACTGAAAGAAATTATACTAGTTGAGTAACGCAAAACAATTGTAAGTTGCTCGTGCGACCATTTTAAATTACTCCATTTTTAATGATAGATTAACACCGTATTGCTGAGGCATAAAAGAGTAAACACAAAACAAAGTAAAAGACATTTCGGACAATGGACATGGGATAATAATAATATCCTTTATAAAACACACACACAAATAAGCTTTGAAAGTGTTGGTATCATAGAAACCTCTGTTACATAAAAAGTAGTTCCGTTTTAGTAAATGAAAATGAAAAGCTATATTAATATTTATGTGTTATAGTTTGTTTGTTTAATTTTCAACTAAATCATGCAAATTTTATAATATTCACTGCTGTATTTCTAGTTTCGATCCAAAAAAGGACGTAACAAACCCTTTCACGTATTTGATTACCTTGATTCTTCAATATATTTAACACAAAACTGTATAAAAATCGGTACAATGTCTAAATAAAAAGTTTTCAGAAATGTATCTCAATAAAGCGAGAAAATTGCATTGGTCAAAAAATGTTTCGAAGTAAAACATTGTTCTCAACAATTTACTACTTTACTATTTCTTAGAACATTTTACAATATAAAATAAGTTAAATAAATCTACTCGCAATGCGTGCACACTCCGTAATCTGGAAACATACATGCTGTTCTCCTGTACAGAACCTTTGTTCTGAACTTTCGTTGTAGATTTATACATTAAACACAATAATTAATAAGGAAGTTATAGTGTACGTGCGCGTGTGAGTTTGTCAAGGGTCCGTGCGTATGGTTTGCAGATGCGTTTGTAAAAGTGTACATACTAATTGAAAAGAGTTAAAGTTATCCATAACAAATATGAAGTACATGTGCAATATAAAGATTAAAACGTTATATCATTACAATAAGTTGATATTATAACATATCAACAGCTGCTAATTCTAGGGATATGAGGAAATTGTGAGTTTCAATGTGTTGTCTTGGCGAGAACTACCGAGCCCATTTCTTATCAATTCCTCTTCTGTTCTTTGATTTACTGAAACAGAAAACACACGAATCTATGAAACTGTCATTGAAGTTGAGTGAGATTTTGTACGAATTCTAGAAAAAAATTGGTTGCCATACTGAAAGTACTTTCAAATTGTTATTTATTTTCTTTGTATCATATATAAAAGAAATATTCAAGAAAAATCAATGGAATCGACAGGTAGCCATTTGTAAACGTGTCTAAACTTCAAAGCATTTTTTATTAAATCCACTGACATTTTGAAATTTTATCTAAACGTATATATAGCTGTATACGAGTTTAATAAACACTTTATTTTTCATAGACAGTCTTTCTGACTCACATTGTTATCAAAAGTCTGAAAATTATACATTTTCGTTGGCACACCAGCAAACTGTATATATTTTATCCTTATAGAAATATTCATTTCTGCTCTCAAGAAAGATTACATCTCTACACGTTTATATACATCTCCATTATCTAAATATAGTTTCCACTTCTCGTTTTTAAAGATAATAATGTCATTTTCTACAACAATATAACAGCAGACTTATTAAAAGATATTGGGTGCAAAACAAAAATATCGTGTCGACAAATAAACATACCATATATTCTGCACCCCGTCCTTTGCAAGCCCTGCAGACAAGACAACCAATCAGAACGATCCAGAGGCCCATGAAGATCCAATCAAGTGTCGCCATTGCAAACGCAAACGTGATAAGGCTTTCGTTACAATCTCCCTGTGTGCAGCCTGTGGTGACGTTTCCCGTACATGGATTGAAATCATCCGCTGTCACTTTGCCGTAATTTGGGTACACCCACACACTGCCTAGAAAATAAATATTAAGGTTTTTTTAATGTTTCATCGTGCTTTTAAACAAAACAGACAACACTATGTTTTTCGATCCAAATGGTGTTTCACATATGCAAAGCATGTATAAACTTTGCAGAGCAAATGGATTTAGTATATACATGTGCCAGCAAGCATCACAATACTGATCTTCCCTTATACCAAGCACAAACCAGTGTTTAAGTAATGTTCCCCTTTAACAGAAAGAATCGAAAATAAAGTAACAGGGCTAAATTTGCGAAATTTGAAATACGCGAAACATAAACGACACGTGATACTTTTTGTATAGATCATCCGTTTTGGAAAAGACAAGAACTATGAATTGCAGTTGTTACAAGTAAGTTTGTTTATATATGTCAATATATGCTAGCAAGATATTAACAGTGATAGTGATTATAAAATGTTACTTGTCATATGTATGTATTTGTCATTGTCTCACGGAGCACAAAGAACAAAAGGGGGACTAAATTTATCGGATCTTGTGATTTGCTGCAGTATTTACTAACGCAGCAAAGGTCATTTTAGAGACAAACGGGAGCGTCTAACTGGACTGGACCCAGACAATAGAATGTTAATCGTTTAATTCAGTCGGTAGTTCTGAAAGTTATACCATAGTTCATAACGGTCATGCAATAAAATGTAATATGGTGAAGTTAGATGTTTAATCACAATGAATGTACAATAAATACTTTGCACCGAGTATTTGTTCTGGGTTATTGTTCGACCAAGGTAGATAGAAATGAAAGTAACCCTTCAGATATCATTAGAAGTGATTAATCCCAACTTGTGTTTTGGTCAGTATGGCACTTCAGCACTCTACGGTACTGTAAACTCTGATATCCTATGTAAGTGTGGCACTTCTGATCACTAGTAGTACTGTAGTACTCCATAATATGTACAGTTATGTAGTATTCGACTTATTCTAGTACTTTTTTAAAATCGCACCGTCCGTCTGTCTGTCTGCCCAGTAGACATGGGGTAAGGGTTTGAGTACAACTTAGCATTGTGAGGTTCTTTGAGTTCACTCCGTCATTATGGGGTTAAAAATGGCATTGTGGGATTAAATAATTTCATTGTTGGGTTAAAAAAAGATCAAAGAAATAACCTCACAAAGTCCGTCTGGTAAGCACGTCCGTCTGTGCGTCCCCACTTACACATTCGTGTCCGGTTTGTAAGTTTGTCATGCATCGAAGGATTTTAAAATAATTTGGCACACATGTCAAGCACATTAAGACAACGTGTCGCGTGCAAGACCCACGTCCCTACCTCAAAGGTCAAGGTCACACTTATAGTTTGAAGGTAATGGAATCCTCTATATATGCATATATGCACACATTCGTTTCCGGACTGTAACTTTGTCATGCATTGAAGGATTTTAAAATAACTTCGCACAAATGTCTAGCACATCAAGGAAAAGTGATGTGTGCAAGACCCACGTCGTTACCACAAAGGTCAAGGTCACACTTGGAGTTTTTAGGTAATGGAATCCTGTATACCTGCATACATTTGTGTCCGGACTATAACTTTGTCATGCCTTGATTGATTTAAAAACAACTTGGCACATATGTTCAGCACATCAAGCTGATGTCGCGTGTGCAAGACCCCTGTCCCTACCTCAAAGGTCAAGGTCACAATTAAAGTTTATAGGTAATGGAATTCTGTATATATGCAATGTTAAGCTTATCAAGACAATGTGTTGTCTGCAAGAACCATGTCCCTACCTCAAAGGTCAAGGTCACGGTTAGTGTTTAAAAGTAATGGAATACTGTATGCATTGTAACTATGTCATGCATGGAAGGATTTAAAATTACATAGCACATTCTTTGAGCCCATGGAGTGGACAAGACTGTCAGACACCTCTTTCGGGGACATTCGGGTGTTTTTCTTCTTATTTTCGTTACAGCGGCCCTTGCATCGGGCCGGAGCTATTTTCTCTCTTATGAAAAGGGACAATGCATGGTTGCTACAGAGCAAGTTTGATGACATTAAACGACTAGAAGCTGTTTAAAGGTTGTTCTATTTTTAATTCTTGTAACAGTCGTCAATGTGTGCAATGGATTTGGAACCATTTTCAATTTTCTTTAAATGGGACAATGCAAGGATCCCACTGAGCAAATTTGGGAATGATGCAACATGTAGTTTCTGAGTAATACTTTGTAATATTTTGTAAAATGGGACAGACGGAGGGACAACGTTCGTGATTCTTATATAGCCCTCACTTGCCTTCGTTAAGCGGGGGTATATCCGGTTGATTCTCAATTATTAGTAATTCTAGTGGTAACGTCTGTTTTCAAACTGAATTCCATTTTAAATTAACTGTCAGTACATTTTGTCATCATACTGTTTATATGAAAGAAAATTGAAAAATATCCATAAATTACAGTCGATTGTTCGAACTTAGGAGTGTTTCGTATAAGTTTCGTACGACATCTCAACCCATTTACAATTATGAAAAGTTTCTGGAAATGGAGTCCTCGCAGCCGTTTCGGTTGTAGCAAGTATAGATTAAGCATGGAAATGACAAGGGTAACCTATTACAACTCCGGCTTTGTTTTGTCTTTTTACATTTATTTAATAACCAAACTAACAAAATATGTTTATTGTCTTATTTTCCCCGGATGTTAACTTTTATATTTTACCACTGAAGTATCCGGTAGACTGAAAAAGAAAAGGAGTGACATACGCCATGTTATCCAACACAACTGCTTAGAGTGACGTCCATTGCGCACTGTTAAATTGTTATCAACAACTGGTTCTCCGTCTCCCAACACGGCGCAATATTGAACAGAAACCGATATAATTTAATCAGACTAGGGAATTTCGTATAACAACGACTCTACAGAACACCACAAAAACCTGATGAGAACGGTTTACTTGAAAGACAAAATCAGGAATATCTAGCTGGAACACATATACAAATGATAAATGCAGTAAATTAGTATCATATGTGTCGGTCATGCATGTACGTTTACCTATCACTCAACCACGCTGTTAACTGAAAGGAAGATTTGATATGTGAAGAAAGACAGAGTTGACTTTTAATAAGACTAAGTTTAGTTGTTGGTACTTGAACAGTGTTGGATATCTCTGTGGCGATGCCCACGCGTTTTGCCACATAGCCTTTATCACAAAATTAGGTGGAAGACTGTCCCTGTCAAGGTCAGACATCAAGCGATCGAAATCTAACCAAGTATTCAGTATTTGTCAAACTTACCGCAGATAAGCCATGCGAGATTGAACAGGAAACCAATGACCCCGCACACAGTAACACAAGGATTCCTTTCACTTTCGTCGTTGTTCTGTCTCCCTAATCCACCGAATAAAATTGGAGCGCACCCGCTCACTATTAGCCATATTGGAATCAAGTGTTCAATACTGCAGTCATGTAAATGAATAGCCCCTTAAGAAATACAAAACAGAGAATGTTTAATTTCTTACATCTTTGTTTAACAGTTTTTCAGTTATCAAAAAGCTAGCAGTTTAACTTACTATGATCGTTCCGTGGAAGTTTTAGTACTATGCCTTTCATCTCAGCCAAAACTACAAACCTTCTCTTATATAGAAAGGCACTGGCAAGTGAGTTCGAACCCATTACTGACTCTTATTATTTGGATCCAAAATATTAAACCGATTTCAATAGCTTTTATCATGTCTTGATGTGTTTAAAAATAGTTTAATACTCAATATCAATATTTGCATTAGTTTGGTGCAGCATGTATGATTCAATTCTTCTTTTCATAGGCAGCTTGCTCTAAGATCCTGGTGAAAACAAGGTTCTTCTAAATGTCAGAAATTAATATATTTTAGAACAAATCATCAAATATAATGGTTTTAGTATAAATCCATGTAAAACATTACTGTATTTATTTAAATTTATAAAACGTTAATAATATAAACATGCAGTGTATAGCAGTGCCGTCAAACCAAGCTTTCAATCATTTTGAAGTTTATGTTTGTTCTAATTGCGATGTAAACTATTACTTGTGTAGTCGATTCTAGCCATGTCATATATTTAGCCATTATATTACTTTTACATTCTGGACAAATTCTTTAACCGGAAACTGTGAACGAGCAGCTTAGTTTAAACTGAGCATACGAACCGTGCCACAGCCGCAACAATTACACATTGCAAAATGTATCACGGTGAGCTTGGTATATCAAGAAATAGAGAACACTCCCTAACTTACCCATGACAATCTTAGCTATACCAAGCCCTGCCAACCCTATGACTATTAAAACGACGAAGCAACAACATGCTGAAAATAAACAAATGCATAATTTTACATGTATATACATTATTTTATTGCGATCAAATAATCAATAATACAATTCTCAGAGGTCACCAACCCCTTAGATACGTAGCAATAGTATCACCCTAAGTGTACATTGTACAATAATCCATAATTCAAATTGAGTTGCCTGAAAATTTCTCTTAAGTGACTTACTTTTTAAATTATTCATTTCACATAGAATATAGACTTTAGGTCTTGCACCTAATATGACTAAACTCCATAAAAAGGTCCCGGGTTTCTATCCAGTAAACGCGCAGAATGAATGTCATGAAGCGGCCCCTGCATTATGCAACTGGCGCGGTTCGAAGCAACGAATCTAACTCTCTATCTCTCAATATAAGCCTCACTTTTTTCCGAATACTTTTTGCATAAACGTATCGATGTCTTATGCCTGATAAAGTTCAGGACATTGTCTATGTACATCTGCCTTAAGGGATAGAACATAAATTTCGTTGTAAATGTCCATTTCATCAAGTTGATAGTAACGTCTGCAGACACATTTGTTCATGTTGAGTTATTTAACATAAAAGTTATATATAATATCAGACTAACCTGCAGCGCCACATGCCATACAACACTCGGCACCTCCATCCTTGCCTTTGCCCATTAGTGTATTTTACTGTGAAATGCAGTAATTATATCTACAAAAAAGAACGACGTACAGCAATATTTATAATGCACAAACAGTTTCAACGAGATACAACATAGTTTACTTTGCAATAAATATACAAACCACAAACACACCTTTTATTAAGTACGAAAATGTTACGAGGTTCTAACCCGTAAGTGTATCTTTGTGATAAATAAACACTATATCCAACCTGATTACTTCAAGGAGATCAGATTGGCACTATAGATCCAATTCGATATTCGTATCTGTTTCAAATGAGATCGTCATTAAATTTCTTCTATATGACATTTCAAAGCAGAAAACTATTACTAAAGTATTGTAGCATATATTTAACCTATCACATTGGTACCCGTTACGATTCATTCATGCGTGAAATCCACAACAATCAACCATAATATAAACATGAAACGCACACAAATAGCGAATTTTACCTATACGTCATAACACAAATCAATATTTCAGTTTAAACTGAGCATACGAACCGTGTGACAGCCGCAACAATTACACATTCCAAAATGTATCACGGGGAGCATGTAAAACGATTTGTGTATTTCCTCGTCTGAAGAAGGCCAGTAGGCCGAAATATTTAGTAAAGTGTGAACTTTTGAATTGTTTTGAAATCAATATCGTTTGGCTTATCGATTTGCAATATTGAGATTACATAATTGATGAAATTTTGCGTTGTTGGGCAAAGCAACCAAGCGGTGTCGGAGCAGTATTGGTAAAAGTGTTACGGTCCAGTCAAATTTTTTACCAAAATACTTCATGAAATGGGAAAAGCACCAATTTTCGAACACTTTACTAACCAATAATATTGAGCCCTAAACCCACGCTGAAAAATCCAAGGTGGCCGAAAAATCCAAAACGGCCGCCATGCGCGTTTGCAGAATCAAATAATAAACCCCTTATCTGATATTTTATGACCAATTCAATATTTTTTCTTAGAAGTATTTACCTATATTAAAATTTTAATAAAAATGGATAATTTGTTCATCATTAAATAAAATCAGTTATCCCCCTTTGTTATACATTGGTCATTTGCATCCAGTTCTTTCCCCTTGTTTTGAATATGCCATTTGTAGCAGTAAACATTTCGAGAGAAAATGCATAATTTCACTGCTAAAAATGAATGTGAGCTTTAAACTAGCTTCTGAAACATAAGTTTATTTGAATAAAGCATTAAAAAAATGATAATTGTAAATTGAAATAGATGTGGCTTTATCTACAATGATAAACGACCGTGAAATTATGCTAATAGAGATCAGGAGGATCAGGTTAATTTGTTTGAGTAATACTTAAGAGAAATTGTCTACAGTGTTAGACTCTTTCGTATTTAGGAGCGGATTAGTGGTCAAGTGGTTAACAAGCGGTGGACTGGTGATCCAGGGATCACAGGTTCGGTGACCCGTTCCTTCATTAACGTATCGGATGCGGATATTTCGGATGCGACCTTAAACCGATGTCCGATGTATTGGTGGTGTACACCGGACATTTAAAAGAACCAGGAAGTATCTCTTGAACGGAGCGCGTTCTGTATCTTGAACTTCCCCTGGAAACCAATAACAACAAACATCTTCTGGGGGCGTTGGTCATGTGGATTATTCGGTACCAACGATAAAATTCTAAAATACATACGTGTTAGAATCAATAATATATACGCGTTTCAAAATTCGTTTGACAATTTATGCATGAACTATTTTTCAAATACAAATGTATAAACATAGCGGTTTAAATCTAATAAGGTTATACAAACAATTTTACGTGACTATTTAAAGAGGAAGTAACTGCTGATGGAGTATGTTAAACTCCTTATTACAATAGACAAAATAGTGCCTAGAAAGAAATTCTTGCGCATTCAGCTTATAAATAAATGAAAATGCAACTGAAAGATAGTACTTTCAAATCATCTGATGTATGTACATTAATGTTTAAAAGACGAGTTTTGCAGATATATCTAAATCTCGTGGGCATTATTGATCTGCGTTTGCAAGATTTTGTGGAATTTCATTTAACTAACTACCTGAATTGCATAGGAAAGATTTGGGGCTGCATTTAAGGAGACTGAATGTGCTTATTGATAATAATCACCTTACAAAAACCAATGGATCCACTTTACACTATTCCGGAATATTTATACTGGTCGAACAATAACAACTGTTTACTACTTTCTAAATGTTTTCAGAGACGTATTGAATGATTTGACGTTTACATTAAAAAAAATGCATTTAAACCTTTTGACACTTCACTTGCAAAACCCGTATTAAATATAGCGCGCGATAATATATGTACGATAACGAAAACAATATGAGACAGTGTTTTGTGACACATTAAGATTTCTTTCAAGTTCTTTCATGTGATTGTCAAGTACATGCATATAAGTATGTGTTATTTTCAATAGATTTGACGTTACGACTAGCACGATTTCTAAGTTCAGTGGTCCAAGGACCAGTTCACACGGATTTTTTTTTTTTTTTTTTGTCAAAGTAAAAGTGTCTGTTTACACGATACAGATTTTCTTTGGAGAAGATTGCATAAAGTGACGAGTAGTATTTTTCGACACTGCTCAGAGATTACCCAAAAAGACTGGTTTGAGAGGAGAGGTCAATATGATGTTTATAACACACAGCTTACAAGCATTTAGCAAGGATAACATATTACTTATAAACAAAATATTTAGGAATGCAAACTATTTAAGAATGAGCAATTGTATTCTCCAACTTCTCAAAAAGCCAAACCAAAATATTGAGAAATATACAGTAATATTCAATTTATTTGAATTTCACATAATTTTGCAAACGTTTTCATATTTGTGACTATTTTCACATTTGGTGGTCCTACAAATACTCTTGTATTAGATAGAAAACTTTATCAAATATTTTCTTAATTGGCTCGATCATAAAATTACTCACAAAACGCCAAAGCTCATCAAATTTGTTGGATAAAAGAATGTTTTTTTCGGATAACCAGTATCACAAAGTTGATTCAGATGTTATAATGTGAACTCCGTAAAAAGGGTATACAAGATACAAGAAGGGTATAAAATTTCGAAAACAAAAGATACGTAAACTGAACATTTTAGCCAAGTTTCTAAGATGTTGCTTCAGTCTGACCAACAGAAATGATATCTAAATAGATAGCTTCATTAGTTATGTGGAAACCACTGACTATATTAGCTGATTGATTCCATTAATTATTGGTCAATGTTTTGAACGCTGGCCAATGGTTTTTGAATTGCTTCCAACAGTGATTCCTGCGTTTTAACTTATACCACATCAGTTGCTCGTGTGCCTAAACTCAACATAAAGTAATGGTACACGCGAAAAAATAAACAACAATAAATGTATATGAAAAAAGAATTCTCAAATCACCATCAACTTTAGCCATAACACCAGAAACAAAAGCTAGCGAGATTAAAAATCAAAATTACAAAACTTCATTTGGTTTTAACAAGTTCCTATTTCCTTTATTTTGCGTATATAACGAGAATAACACTTACTTCGCGGTTTGCTACATATTATAAAGTAAGTGCTTCCAAGAAGAGCTTATTTCGTTTTCAACTCACTGTGCGCATTATGTGTACTTTGAAAATAGGTCTCCTTTATTCAACGAAAAATGGTTTTACACGAAACTAGATCATCGATTAAAATACGATGATTAAAATACAAAAATCAGTCATCCAACATTGACACCTTTGTAAATTGTGGTAAAAGGTGCCAAAATCAGCCAGATTTTTGAATAACTGAAAAATTACAGTCTATCAAACAATAAATTATAGTAGCATAGTTTTATGAAATGAAATATGTGCCTTCAAAAAATACTTTGTAGTGCCACAGGCGAATATTTTGCATACTAGTGTACATAATATAATTCATATCACAACAAATATGTTTCTTTTTCAATATGCATAATAAATGAAATTAAAACTTGTTTATGTCAAAACAATGTTGAAATCTGATTCAAAACAAAAATTTCAATAACATAAATACTGAAACTACAATAAGGTTTGTTACCTTTCACTCAGAAAACAGAAAATAAACTCCCTTGTAAAACTATATAGTAATACTCCACAACAAACTTTTTAGTTTCTTTTTCGCGACTGCGTGTTTGGTTTTTTGTATTGATTCGAAACTGGAAATACGTCACACGATACACTTACGTATACTTATTTATCATTCTTTTTCCATGTTGTCTCGTTGTAGAACTTAAACTCTACAAATTGTTATCAAACGAAGTACTTTCAATATTAACCTAAGAATAAAGCTCTCTTAACATTAAGGATACTTACAATTAATACACCAACTTCCCACCTACTTTCGTTTTTGTTATAAAACGGTTGCTTCTTGACTTCGCTAACGGTGTAGCTAAGTAAATCAGAATTGTTGCAAAAAGTAGTTCACTAAAGTCCCGGCCAGTCCTTGATTTCTCTCTGGGTGAACTGGTCGAGACTCCTGACAGGCGTAGTTCTAGCGCTTTTACAACAGCTCTTTAACGTGCCTGTGTATAGCACTTGCTACCTCTGGGTTTCTAATATTATAGGACAAGTTTATGTGTTCATTTAGTTTAATCAAATTTCATATAGCTTACTAGTTCCAGTGTTCACTTTGTGAACGGATATGTGCATATATACATATATTAATTTGAAAAAAGCTGGGTACCAATTTCCCGAACTTTGATCTGCTTCCAGTATGATCACGTGATTTGGTTTTGCTCAGTGCGCTTTATTTTTATTATTGTTCCGGCCGACCCTGATGAATCTGCCAAGACCCCAGAAAGACTCCCATGCATACTGTTACCTAACGATATTTGAATATATAGCGAGTTTTGTTTTATCTGACTGCAAACCCAGACAGTCACCAGTACGTTCAAAGATTATGATTATGTGACAAAATTGTGTAAAAATGCCAGTAGCCAAAAGATAGGTGTGCGAGCTTGCAGACCAGACCTGCGTTGCCAGCTTACATTGGTGTTTGAACCACTTCGTCTCGTGGTCTATTTATTTGGTTTTATAACGCAGTAAAAGATAAATTTTTCAGTCAAAAATAAGACGTAAAAGTTATGTATAAGAAAACGGCCAAGGAATTAATGTATATTTTAATATACTAGTTGACTTATTGAAAGGCTTTCTTAACAAAATGTGAAATATAAACAGTTTTTTTAAAAATAGGTGTTTAAATTCATAAAAGATAAAATTAACAGTACTATTCCATTTGTTTAAGTGCTTTACTTTTCATAACCGAAGCTAGTGCTCGTACGGTATGTGCTTTACCATCGTGATTTACGCTCCGGGTTTATGATACATGTATACCTATAAAACCTCAGTCAAAAATACAGCCTTCATTTCACGACTTTTTGACGTCATCAGCGATTCTTTAAAAAATATATAAATACATGCATAATAAAAAGGTCGTTACTACTCTAACTTGATCGGGAATGCCGCGGATTTTGCGCACGTGCGCTTCCGATAATCTGTACATGCGGAACAATCCGCTCGAACCTAAAGGTCTGGCTGTCCCGTCTGTTAACTTTACATGTATATAAAAAGTCTACAGATCCCTTTGCTCGAGCCGAAAACAAAAATGCTGTTACATTGCTGTTACATTGCTGTTACACTGTATGATCCCCAACTAATGAACTATCATGCAACTGGCAATCTGTATTTAGTTAAGTGTTTAGAATAAACAAATGTAGAAGTGTTAATAGGCCAGTGACCTATCGGATCATCAGCTTTTAAATAAACATATACAATGTACTCGAAATATACATGAATGTTAAACTGACCGCTTTTCCTCTCTCACACTGAAATAATACAGCTTTAAACCAGAGATTCGGGTCAAAATTCGTTGTATATATGAACGTGCGATTTCGGTTCGGTTTCGGCGTATGCGCGTCTGAAATAGCGCATCTTCGGTTCCACTTTCAATAATGTAGAAAAGTTGTTTTATCTATATGATGTAACTAGCATTTTATCAGGAATAGGCTTGACGTAAGACAAGGAAGTTAAAGCTTTTCGTTAAACCCACCTTACCCACATGAGGTACAAGCTATTTCACTTTATTATTCTACAACTACACAGAAATGAGTTTTGGTTTTCTAAAAACGAGGCCACACCATATATTTAATGTCCCAAGATCTTTTTTAATTTACTTATATTGTGAAATAAATATAATGATAGCTAGGATAATGATAGAACTATGTTCTATTCACTCTAAATCAATGTTGACATATTCTTTTCTTTTGGATTCAAGTCGCTTTTTCACGAAAGAGTTCCCAGGAAGCCTTTTTAATTTTTTGCAATATATTTGAAAAAACAAAAAAATACTGCTCTATATTTCTAACATGTACATCGATTTTAAAAGTAAAATTATCGGAATGTTTCGGTACAAACAGAAGTTATATATGCCGAACGGTTTTGCGGTTATTAACAACTTAAATGCATAGGCATTCTACATGTACATTGTACACTGTATTTATTTAATACCTTCACGACAGCAATGGCATAGTTTACGGTACATTTGACCATTTAGAAATCTTCATTCAAGTGTTTATGTTAAAATACCTGAGCGAAAATGTGAAAAGGTTATATACACTTGATTCATATATTACCTGAACATCTGTTGATGCAAATACACTTAGTATATATAATAACATTAATATTACAATATACAAAATATAGTAACACTGAAATCTAAGCCATATTGATTATCAAAGAAATACAATTATGCGTCTACTTACCGATTATCACATAATATTCGTCACGCGAATGTATTTAAAAACTCGATATTTATTCCTGCTTCTCAATAAGTATGTCAGTTCATTCACATACCAAACAGCAAATGGTCCGTAAAATCATGTGAAGTCGAATGTGTGTGTGGTTCTCTTTTGTGGGAGATAAATGAAACAAGTACATGAGCTAAAATCTATATAGAAGTTGTATCCCTTCGTCAGCACAGAACAAGAGGCACTAAGCAAAATAACAGTTTGGCCAATGACATAGTGACCGGTAATGTAAAGGTTATAACTACTGTGGAGAATCATCAAGAACGTTAATCGGCTTAGAAGTGCACACCGGGCATATTTTGAAACACACTGGACAGACACAAACACTGTGTTTTTAAACACTGTATATTGTGCGACTGTATTTAGTTTGCACTCATTAATTTTCGCCAATATCTTCGGGTACGTTTGGATGTGTGTTCGTTGTTTCAATTGATTATTAAATCGAACAAATACATTTCACTGACTGTATTTCACACCGCAGAGACAATGGCGTAGTGGTAAGATGTGTAACTTGTATGCAAAATTCCGAGGGTTCGAATCCTGCACAGATAAATTCAATTTTTATGGGAGTATGGCTATTTTATTTAATTTGTTACACTGTCTTATGCACCATTTTTGCTTTAATATATTCTATGATAATGTCTGAGTTTTTTATCATTGTTTTAATTTTTTATGTATTAATAGTTATTATTGATATTCATGTAATTTCAGGAATTACATAAAATTACATCGTCCGTGGAATGAATATTTTTCCGTCTGTCCCTGGTTTATCTTCTCCTTCGATATATTTTAGCCGAGGCAGTCTTATCAGTTTAGAGCGTAGCTGTTTTAATGATTTGCTCGTCGACATTTTCAGTTTTATATACAAAATGTATGCAGGACGACGGAGAAAGAATGCTCAAATAGTAATTAAAAATATTAAAATCTCGTGATGAACAAAGACAATAGTGAATACATTAAATGCAACGAAACGATAAAATATGTAAAACAAAAATAAACAAGCAAGACTCGAACATACATACGCTGGATTGGTAGCCAAATGCCTGATGCACTACACCATTGCGGAATGCGATATCTCGTACAGTACGAATCAATCGCTTGTTATATTTTCATCCGAAAATTATCGACCACATACGAAATATTCATGAATGCCAGTTCAATATTGTCGCATAATATTTTGAATTAACTTTTTGTATTTGACCTTTTGACAGTTAAATATTTTTAAAAAAAACTTAATGCAAAACCAGTACAAAAAAAACTAATGCTAAAATTCAAATTTGTACTAACTTTTGAAAATCATGTTTAAATGGTTTGTGATTGCAGTGGGTACTGTATATTGTAAGGGGAAGTAACCGCTGCGGGGAGTCTGACTGTATACATCGCGTTCACGTATTTAGGTCCGTGATGAAAGTAGAATTTTCATTGTCCTACCTACAGATGTCACGTGCAGGGATACCGAATGGTGCTACCCATTAAACGACCAGCCATTCCGAGTTTAGTTTTTTAGGTTTCGGGGATAATGCAAGATACAGAACGCGTCCTGTTGCAATGACACCCTGGTTATTTAACATGCCCGCACAGGTGGAAGGAACACACTTTTATCTTTTTTCTTAAGCTCATGTCTTTATACCCTCAAATCGAAGATTAGGGGAGTATAAAGGAGTCACCCGGTGGTTAGTCGGTCGGTAGGTCGCTCGGTCCGTTGCATTTTCCTTGCCCGGAGTATAACTTGAAAACCAATAGTTGGAATTCAAAACAACTTCATACAACGGTCAAGCACATTTAGGGGAAGTGCAGTGCATAAGAACTTTAACTCCATCTTAACTAATTACAAAGTTATTGCTCTTTGTTACTTTTCCTTGTTAGGAGCATAACTTGAAAACTATTGGTTTGAACAACTTCACACAATGGTCTAGCACAATGAGAGGAAGTGCAGTGTACAAGAACCATAACTCTATCTTCAGTTATTACAGAGTTATTGCCCTTTTGTTACTTTTCTTGTCAGAAGCATGATTTGAAAACTGCTCGTTGGAATTCAATACAACTACATATAATGTTCAAGTACGTTGAGAGAAAGTGCAGTGCACAGGAGCCATTACTCTATCTTGACTCATTACAGAGTTATTGCCCTTTGTTACTTTACCTTGTCCGGACCATAACTCGAAAACTATTGGTTGGAATATAATACAACTAAATACAATGATCAAGTACATTGAGAGGAAGTGCAGTGCACAAGAACCATAACTCTATTTTGACTCATTACAAGGTTATTGCCCTTTGTTACTTTTCCTTGTCCAGAGCATAACTTGAAAACTACTCGTTGTAATTCAATACAACTTCATACAAAGGTCAAGCACAATGAGAGGAAGTGCAGTGCACAGGAACCATAACTCCATCTTGACTCATTACAAAGTTATTGCTCTTTGTTACTTTTCCTTGTCCGGAGCATAATTTGAAAACTACTGTTTGGAATTCAATACAACTTCATACAATGGTCCAGCACAATGAGAGGAAGTGCAGTGTAGAAGAAGCATAACTCATCTTGACAAATTACCTAGAACAATATATCTATTTTAGTTTTTTCGCAAGGTATCCTGTTACTACGAACTTCCTCAGTTTTTAGTGATAGGTCTAATTGTCTATGCATTTTAAAATTGATATCAGAATAAATAAATAAAAAATGTAAAAAATCTTTTTTTTAGTTCATAGTTCTTTACCATAGACGTCTATGGTAAAGAGCTATGAACAAAAAAAATATTTTATTTATTCTGATGTGCGTTTTGAAATGCATAGAAAAAGACATTACTTTAAGAAAGAAAGTCAAAGGTATGTTTCTTCCAGCTGTGCATCCCCGGTGTTCAATACGGATACATCGGACCTCAGTTTTAGGTCTCATCCGAAAGACTTAAAACTTTTGTTTGATTTAATTTGAAAGAGATTTTATCAAGGTCCGTTCAAAGCTAAATTTTTAGCTTCTGTTGGCATGTCTCCCGTCATGCCTATAGAAATAGAATTTTGAAGCCGAAAAAGGATAAATTTATCCGACTGCAATTTCCAGTCAGTATCACCGAGCTTTCCTGGTGAGATTTTCAATGAGTGATCAGATCGGTGTGCTCTAGAGGTAGTGATTTCCTCGTGACTGAGCAGGTGCTCCATTATCTCTCACGACAGAAGTTCGCTGTCTGATAGTGACTGCAAAGGCTTTTCAAGCGACTCGCACACATGCTGAAAACCCTTCACATTCACTGCCGAGAGACTAGGGGGAGGACAAAGACGATTGAGTCACCCAGGCGGCCAAACAACACAACTAGGCGTAATTTAGCTCGACCCATGGCGTGGGTGGGCCAACTAACACAAAAATGTGTTAGCTAGCACACCACCCACCCCAGAGCTCCACCCATTCCAGGTTTCCTGCTGCATGATGTGACCCAAGAACTAGTCAGGAGCAGGGATACCAGCCCCACTGCCCAACAGCATTCCCAGAGCACACGCCACTTAACAACTCCTCTACGATCTTTCCAGTTCCACTGGTAAAGACAAATTTAGAGTCCCAAAGTAAGGTGACCCACGTGGTCAATATGACCTAGATGTGAATGACCCTGTCTGGAACGTGGCAAGTAAGGATGCCCCCCAGCACAGACACTGTAAGGAATGTGTTCTGTCTTGAAGCCGTCTGCCGCCATCGTGCTGTTTGTTGTGTTGGTCTCCTGTCACCCGGCACACGTCACAGGCACACAGGGATTCTGAAGGTTGGTGGACATCACACACCATGGGTCTTCTTTGCTGCGATGAACAAATGCCCCATATCAGAGTCATTCCCCTCGTCGTTAGCTAAGGCCCCGACAGCCACTATATCGAGTGTGAACCGAAGTACGTTTGGACCGTAGTTCTGTTTTGGACCGAAGTCCTGTTTGTTGTGTTTGATCCAGTGTCCGTCGAGACCCCACGCCTGCCCCGGGACGTGCACGCGAGACCAAGAAAACTTTTGTTTAACAAAATCCTTTATTTATATCCACGGGTCACGTGGACAAACTGGCGTAACCAGTTTTGTTAACGCACCTGTTACAGTTTTCATTCAAAATATCAGTCAGGAAATTAATGAGAAACAAAGCGGACAACAAGTGTTGGGGGACAATACATGAAATTGAGCTGTTAGTTGAAACATAGGTTGTTTATATGGACTTAATGGAACGAACATTTGACCAACGTTTCAAGAGCTTTACGAAATCTGGAACACAAAAGAAATGGTTGTTGATGTTACATTGACCTCACGGTGTTGTAACAATAGTTATGCACGTCGTGTTGCTTAAATGAACATTTGACCCAAGTTTATGAAAGTCCATCATAGGCGTTTTCGAAGATATAAACAAAAACAGAATAAGACAACTGAGGCTCCTGTATACTTTCCTGAATTTTATTTGTTAGTATAAGAGCTCTATGTAGCAAGTGCATGTATCTTACCTTTAAAGTCATTTGACTTTTTTCTAGTGACGATGATTTTCGAAAAATACCACAAATTGAATCTTAACTCAGTGTGTAATAAAGAATTAAAGGCTGAAGAAAAATACAGTTATGATTTATTGTATAAAATTCAAAATTTATAAACACACTATTAAAGCTATAATGCACAATATAGATAACACACATTTAATTCAGTGTCATTACTTTTTCTGTAGTAAGATAAAGTCCAAGTTAGACCAAATATGTAACTCTGCATTATCATTTTGATTCATCTAACTTTATCTTTGCTTCCCATACATATTTCCATACATTGTTTCGCTCAATTTCTCATCTTCTTTATACATATGTTTAAAAAATGTCAGGGATGTCAAAATTTAGGCACTAAGGTGTTACCAGAAGGTGCAGTCAAACTAACTAGTCAATATCTGCACAAACATTATAGCGACAAAAGCAGAATAGTCGGCTAACATCCGAAGAGAATAAAAGAAGATCATAAATACAATTATCAAGTCATGCTGTATGAAAACTAACAAACTTTGCAAACAATATGAACTGAATTTTAATATTGATCTTTGCCGTATACCTATCTATCTAGGAATTGTCCCCCACCAGTGCTGTGTTGTTGGTGTCCTCATGCAAGACACTTTTAGTTTCACATTGTTTCTCATCATTTCCATCTGGGATAAGTCACAATGGTTACTGATCTAAGTTGTAACAGGTTGTTTTATGATCGAATATGATTAGTAAACAGGTAGGGACAATACCACCAATATGAACGTATACATTTGTAGTAAGTATCTACCTAATTATTTGTTATGGTGTCTTGGTACAATTTCCAAACTGATGATTCCATAAATCAGTCTATAAATACACGATCCAGCAAACTGTAAAGACACCTGTTTTAACGCAGCTTGGCATATCATTAAACAATTGTAACTACATTTTGTATATCTAAACTACCGATGAAAGAATATATACTAGAAATATAAAGCTAAACAAAGTTAGTTTTTACTAATTTAATTATTCTCGATCATTGCGAAACAAGTTCTTACAACTTATAGTGATCGCTCTCGAGACTTATTCCAGATGGAATCACCCTCGCAGAGAGAGAGGAAATGTGGAATTATTTGTGTCTTGCTAAAGGACACTACCGACATTGCGATGGTAGGATCGAACCCGGGGCCATTCGGTCCTGAGGCGACACATTACCACTTTGCCAGGACAGCTAAACAAGTGTTACTGGCTGTAAAAAAATAAACAAAAATTCATTGATGATGAACATAGAATAATAATATTTTTTTTATAAAACACACTCACACCCACAAGCTTTGAAATCTGTCGTACTGGTGTGCTTTCGGCCTTCGTGGCTAATTACTGCGTATCAGTACTCCAAATCAGTCTTTATTAAACGATGAACACCGCTGGAACGGATGTTATTTCACAAACAAACTATATTCCGCATGCATATGTACCTAAATTCTTAAATATGATGAAATTTATGCAATATGATTTAAGAGGCAAAGTATAACATTTAACACAAAACTGTATAAAACCGGTATAATGCTTTGATAAAAAATGCTCATGCAATAATTTCAGAAATGTATATGAAATTATGAAGCAATAAAATCGCAATATTCAGAAATTGTGTTGAAGTTTAACAGTTTAACCATATACCACGATTTGTCGTTCAAGTGCTTCGTAATGAATCACTCAGGTCTTCGGCCTTCATGATTAGATTACTACACATCTGAACTTTAAATCGTGATAATGATCTGTTATATCATTAAAGAAAATAGCCCAAAAGGTAATGTCATTATAATCAGTTAATATTAAAAAACGTTTACGATTGTTAATCTTTGTGAAATGAGGAAACCGTTGCCTTGCTGAGAGCTACCGAGCACAGTGCTACGTGACCCACATTTATATTAGGTCCCTGGAAACATAAAACACACGAAACGATTAAATGTAACGTACATTAATGGATAAACATAAAGCGTACAAAACTATGACAGGCATACTATTGATTTAGGGCATAAAACAACGAACAAAAAAAAGCGAACCTGTTTCAAACAGCCAAAGACAGATAAGGGAGACAATTCAGTAAGGAAAGTAAAAAATTAAGGGAGATTATCCGAAACGATTTTATACGAATAGTGAAATAACTTTCATTTTTCAAGGTGACTCAAGCGACTTGACATACATCCAGTCGCCAACTTATCTAAACTTCGATAAGCATCCACTGTCATTTACAAAAAAATGTACCTCAACATACATGTACCTATATCTGAATTTAATAAACAAAGTTTTTTCATGGGCAGTTATATTGAAAGTCATACATTTTCGATGGAAGATCACCAAATACAAACTATCTATACCTTTAGTTTATGCATATGAAAATATCCCTTTCTGCTCTCAAGTGAGATTACATAATGTTATATCTTTTCTCATTAGTGTACTTGTCTTACATCTTATTAATAATAAATTTCCAACCTCTCCTCGCCTTTGGGTAAACAATGTCATTCTCTACAACAATATTACAATAGGCTTATTAAAAGACATGACATGCACGAAAATATCGAAAAATACCTTATGTACGTAGCCTTGTAGAATGCAAATACAAGCAAAATGCCCACGCAGATCCACTCAGTTGTCACCATCGCAAACGCAAACGTGATAAGGCTCTTATCACAATCTCCCTGTGTACAGCCCGTGTTGACGTCTCCAGTACATTGATTGAAATCATCCGCAGTCACTTTGGCGAACATTGGATACACCCACACGCTGCCTGGAAATTATACATCAGTCTTTTAATTTAATTGTAACTGGGCTAAAGCAAAATGATACAATGTGACAGATCTGTGTTTCGAGCCGAATGGTGTCGTGTCTTTAATGTGTAGCATATATACAAAATTGGCAAAGCAAATGAAAAACAACAACATATTTTATTAGTAGTACATACATGTATACCGGTAAATACCACATATTGATTTCTCCTTACACCTAGCAGTGTTCAAGTAAAATTTTCATATAACAGAAGAGAAAATGAAAATAGAAATAAATAGGCCTGTTATAAAAGCATGGCTGAAATTGAGAAATTCGATGAACGCAAACATAAAACACGACATGATAGGTTTTGTATTGTTCATCCGTTAATACACCTTAACTTTAGTCATTTGAAGTACATATTTCTTTTTACGTATTTATGTGTGATTGGTTTCGCCATATATTCTATATTATCCCTCATACACAGTATTCACTAAATCTTTCCCTCCAATTTCCAGAAATATAGGTCATCGCGTATACCAAACATTATTGCATTACATACAGAGCTGTCAATTAGCAATTTAATTTGCCATATGTTTCTAAAATATATGTTTACAAGTTGAACTTTATCTTGTTCAAAATTCTGGAAAATTCCCTACAAATGAGACCCTACCAGACACAACAAATACGTAGAAATTTTCCAAAATAATATCTTGAATAATTGGCTTTAATACCTATACTAGTATTATTTGTGTCTGTTATGCATGTATGAAAACTTTTCACTCACTGTTAAATTGAGAATCGCACTATTTAACTGAAAGCTAGATTTTATATGTTATATGCATTATTTGCAGAGAAGAAAAATATGCAGAATGAAATATATCTCATTTAAAACAAATTGAACAACATGACCGAAAGTGGTCTTTTTGTTAAAGCTGCTCGCTCTCAGTTGCCGTTGAATTTTTTTTTTAATTTGACATACTTATTCATAAATATAAAACTAAAGGCTAGAATCAAAAACATAAGCAAAAATCTAGGTAGGAATTTGCAGAAATCGATTGAAAATGTCGTTTACACGCCACCGCTACACTGTTAATTATGTTTATATTGAAATTTCAAAAGCGATTTCAACGCTTAATTTTGAATTTGGTAGCGTATTTTTTTTTTAATTTAAAAATATGCGTGACAGGAATTTACACTGGAGCCTTTTAATATTAAAATATGTTGTAAAATACGTTATTTACAAACAGTTTAAATAATTTTATTTTTTTACCAAAATCTAAGAGCTTGCAGCTTTAAAAAATGAGAAAGAGACACTAGATTGAAATCTGTTTCTTGCAGTTGATTGTCATAGCTATGATTTTCAAACCATATCAAAATGAAAATGAACTAAATTCTGGTGTATGCAATGATTGAAAGTGTCATAAAATTAGATTTCCCGTCCTTTATTTTAAATGCCTATTTATAACCATTTTTGAACAACGAACGCAGCCAGTTTTACAAAAAGAGGTTTTTATTGCACATTTTGAAATATATAAACAAGTATGCATATGTTTGATTATATTGTTAAATATAAATACGGTACAATACATGACAAAATAATAAATGTTTAAAAAGATTAGATATGTCTAGAATAAAGAAGTTGACCTTTGAAAAGACACAATATATATAATGTATAGTAAAGTTGGCACTGAAATTAGTTTATTTAAACGATTATAATAATAATAATAATAATAATAATAATAGCATCTTTATTTTCAGAAGGTAACACATTATGATATTTTAGAGGAATCCATAACAACATCATATTTACAATGCGGCCTTCTGTAAACAAATCTGAAAAAAAGGCAAATGACGGTTCACATTTAACTTTAACAATATAATTAAGAAACCTATACTTTATTCATACATTCACCGACAGACACTCAACTCAATTCGTAAGTGCGTTTTAATTGTCTATTTATTTCACATACTAGTATATACAAATTGTAAACATTGAAATACTGCAAGCAGTATTATTGCTGGGATTTATCTAAAAAGTAGGATTTACAGTTAACTTTAAAAGATGTAAGCTTCTTTGCACTTCTTATTTTATTTAGGAAATAGATTTCACTTTTGAGTGATATACCGGTTAGTATACATTTGTATCACTGTGTAAATGCGTAGTAATCTAATCACAAAGGCCGAAAGCCCGAGTGATTAGTTACGAAGCATCTACACGACACACAGTGATATATTATCCGGTATATAACTCAAAAATAAAATCTATTTCTATTCTAACACGTTAATCTAAACAAAAACATGTTCGATGGGGTACTATTTGCTTCGCTTTCATAAAGTCGCTGTCTTGAAACTTGTAAGTTTCCGTGCATTCCTTGCATTTCGTGAAAGTTTGGCTGTTCTTTTTTACTCCTCAAATAAAACGCTATTCGTCTTATATTTTTGTTTCTGATATTGCTGGCGATACCGGAAGTGTAGAAAATTTTACTACGATTTGTTTAACATTACGTGAATTTATTCACAACAATACCAATCCAAGCGTATTAGCGCATGCACACTCGTAAATGTTGTGTGAAAATTACATGGGAGGGAATTTCAGCAGTCAAAAATAGTTCCAGACGCCTAGCGTGATATACTTAATAGTTTTATCACGCTTAAATCTTTCTTTGTGTATATATGAGAAATCTCCAATAGTGTTAGAATTGGTATTTCATTCCAATTTTTCATGCTATAATAAGAGGTTGAATCTTTAAAATAATTGGTTTTCGGAAGTGTATTTAAAACTAAATCATTTTTTGAAGTAGATCACATCGTATAATGTTCATTGTTTGAAAATGTTAGTAGGTCTGTCATATATGATGGGGCCATACCATTTAAAGTTTTGTAAACAAGTACAGCGGAGTGATATTTACATCTGTCTGTAAACGTTAACCATTTAAGTACTTAAATTTACCAACAGGATAGTGATCGTTTTGGTTTTTAGCTCACCTTGCACAAAGTGCCAGAGTGAGCTATTAGGATCGCATTCTGTCTGGCGTCCGTCGTACGTCGTGCGTCCGTCCGTCCGTCCACCATTTCCTTCGAACGACATCTTCTCTGAAACCACTGGGCCAATGTTGATGAACCTTTTCAGGGATGTTCCTTGCATGAAGCTTTATCAAAGTTGTTCAAAGAATTCCATTCCATGCAGAACTCTGATTGTTATGGCAACAAATAGGAAAAACTATAAAAATCTTCTTGTCTGAAACCACAAGGCCTAGAGCTTAGATATTTGGCATGTAGCATTGTCTAGTGGTCCACTACCAAGATTGTTCAAATTATGACCCCCAGGTCAAAATTGACCCCGCGCGGGTGGTCACTTAGTTTTGCATTGGCTTTATATAGGAAAAACTTTAAAAATCTTCTTATCTGAAACCACAAGGCCTTGAGCTTAGATATTTGGCATGTAGCATTGTCTAGTGGACCTCTACCAAGATTGTTCAAATTATGACCCAGGGATCAAAATTGACCCCGCGCGGATGGTCACTTAGTATTGCATAGGCTTTATATAGGAAAAACTTAAAAAATCTTCTTCTCTGAAACCACAAGGCCTAGAGCTTAGATATTTGGCATGTAGCATTGTCTAGTGGACCTCTACCAAGATTGTTCAAATTATGACCCCGGGGTCAAAATTTACCCTGTAGGGGGAGTCACTTAGTTTTACATAGGCTTATATAGGAAAACTTAAAGAAATCTTCTTCTCTGAAACCACAAGGCCTAGAGCTTAGATATTTGGCATGTAGCATTTGCTAGTGGACCTGTAGCAAGATTGTTCAAATCATGACCCTCCGACCACTTAGTTTTGCATAGGCTTATATAGGAAAAACTTTAAAAATCTTCTCTGAAGCCACAAGGCCTAGAGATTAGATATTTGGCATGTAAAAATGCCTATTGGACATCTACCAAGATTGTTCAAATCATGACCCCCAGGTCAAAATTGACTCTTCCCGTGATGGGGTGGGGGGGGAGGTGACTTGATTTCACATAGGCTCATATAGGGAAAACTTACAAATACAAGAAGGCCGACAGGCAGAGAATAGATATTTGGAATGTTACTTAGCATTGTGTAGTGGACCTCTACGAATTATGTTAGAATCATGAGCCCTTGTATCATAGCCAATGGTAGTCAGGTGAGCGATATAGGGCCATCATGGCCCTCTTGTTTTAGTATCATCCTTGCTATTCTTCTTTGTAAGATGTTTATTTTATTCACGTAACTATCTGTTACTGTCTTTTCCCCAAATATGGCAGCAGTAATCAAGAATTGGAAGTATATATGCATTATAGAACACCAGTTTCATCTCATCAGTGAGGTAAAAATAATATTCTTTAAAAGCGAAATTTTATAGTTTAGTTTTTTACAAACAATATCAATTTGTGAATGCCACTTTAGGTTACTATCGATATAAATCCCAAGCAACTTTTGTAAACTTACATTTTCTAAGGCGATTCCATTTATTGTTAGATACAGCTTTGTAGCTTTCTTCGTTTTATATATTGTGCCGATAACCATGCATTTTGATTTAGCAGTGTGTAAGGACATATTATTTACTTTGCACCAGTCAACAATGCAGTTACGATTATTTTGAAGCCGGCATTCAATGTTTGTTAAACTATAACCAGCTTCATGTAATGTTGAATCGTCTGCAAATAAGTCGATATTCATGTTATTTTGATTACAAAACGCTATATCATTTATACATGTATATATAAGAAATAGCAAAGGTCTTAGTATATCTAAATATCTGACTTTGGGCACGAAGAAGTTAGAAGCGCATTTTTTATGCCAATTTTCGACTACTGTTGCACTTTATGGTCAACTTGCAGCCAGTCAAAGCTAAACTCCAGAAAAGAGCCGCACGACTAATATTATGCGTACCATACAAACACCTTCACACCATATGATTAAATACTTATCTTGGTTGCCAATCCGGGTGAAATTTACATATCACATTGCTATTCAAGTTTACAAGGCCATTGATAAGCTAGTTCTAGAATAAAACTGCAAACTTATCACGGTTTTTATAAATAAAATAAATCCCTTGCGGGCACATGATCAAAAACAGTAAACCACACACTCAATATCTTAAGAAAATATTTAGTTACTGTGGAATGGAATGCATTACCACTGTAAATAAAGATCAAAAACACTTAAGCAATTCAAACTTGCCCTACATAACTTACTTTTGTCAAATTTGTACAATGATATACCATCGTTGACAGTGCACATGTAATTACGTTTTAAATGAATAAAAACTGTATATACAACTCAGTAAATGATTGTATAATATAATTATGAAGTTCTGCTCAATATATTTTAGTGTGTATGTGAGTGTGCGTGTGTACGTGTGTGCGTGCATGTGTTGTGTTAGTTTTTCTTAGTTGATGTGTGATTACATGTATAGTTTTCCTCAGTTGTTGTATGATTATTGTTAAAAGAAGGCCTCATGGTAGATAAGAAATAATGTGTGTTGCTTTATGTACATATGCTGAATGAGTTAGCTTCTATAAATAAAGATATTATTATTATTATATAAACGGTGTCGTATATCTCTATGGGGACGCCCACGTGTTTTGTCACACATTCTTTATCAAAATGTTTAAAGATAGTTGAATACTCCCCACGTCAAGTTCAGACATCTAGCGATGAAATACTAACTATGTTTTCAGTATTTATCAAACTTACCGCAGATAAGCCAGGCGAGATTGAACACGACAGAAATGAACATGCAGAAAATAGTAAACTTATCGGGTTTATTATCTCTCACTCCACATAATGTCATTATACCTCCTGGAGTGCATCCGCTGACTATTAGCCATATTGGAATCAAATGCTGAATACTGCAGTCATGGAAATAAATAGCCCCTGAAGAAATACAACACAAATTACATGTATTTTTATCTTTGTTTCAAATGTACTTCAGTTATCAAAAAGCTTCAATTTGCCCAACAATCGTTCCTAGGAAGTTACTTACGTCTTTCTTCAGCCGGTACTTCAAACTTTCGAAAGAAAGACAGTAACAAGTGGGGTACGAAATCATGACACTCGATATTTGCACCCAATACATTAATTTAAAACCGATTTTAGTCAAAGTTATTCAAATAAAGCTTTATACTTAATATCAATCTTTCCATAAGTATAGTTTCCCTGTTTTTTCTTTTCATGGTGATAAAAAGTCTTTGGTGACCATATCAAAGCCTTGCTGTTAATGATATCACAAAATGCACACTATCAGTAAGATGGCTTTAAAGAATAAAAACGACTCTTTAGATTCTTGTGAACATTATTGTGCTTTTATTTGTGTTGAATTTTATACTCTCGTGCATAAGTAATTATCATGACGAAGAAAAGCACAAGAACCGTATCATAGTCGCTACAAATAATATCAAGAACAATTCACTGTGATCATGGTTTATCCATAAATAAATTGCACACCCTAACTTACCCATGACAATCTTAGATATACCACCAAGCAATACCCATACCAATAAAGTGGCGGCGCAAATAATTACTGAAAATGTACAAACACATTTAAGTACATAAATTTATCTTTCTTCTTATTTGAAATATGCAATTCCTATATGTTATCATCTTGATATAAACTACACAATAAGCACAATGACTTAATTTTCGATGTCCACAGCGCTACCTTGTGGCAGATTTTTCCCCCGTAGAATTATAATATGCTACGGTGCCAGTGAAGTGAATGTGATACTTTTTATATCGAAATCACGAAATACATTTCGTAAAAACGATTTAACATTTCGTAAGAAATGAAGTAACATTTCGTAATTACGAAATAAAATTACGTTTCAGCATTATATTATTTCGTAAAAAACGAAATAAGATTTTGTAAAAACGTAATAAGATTTCGTAATATGTCAATTCGTTTTTACGAAATGTAGTTCGTAATTACTAAATAATATTACGTTTTTACAAAATCTTATTTCGTTTTAACGAAATAATATTTCTTTTAAATGCAATGATATTTCGTTAAAACGAAATACATAAAAAAAATCGTTATGTTATTTCGTTAAAACGAAATATTATTTCGTTAAAACGAAATATTATTTCGTTGTGTTTTTTTTCGAAATGTTATTTCGTTTTTACGAAATGTATTTCGTAATTACGAAATAAAAAAAAGTATCACATGTCATTTCACGGGCACTGTAGAAACCGGATCATAAAATTGCAACACCTATAACATTGGTTAATACCACCAAAATAATTATTTTTTGTCCACCACACTTTGTACTATTGAGAAAAATTTGATCATGTTGTTACCCATGCATTAATTGAAAATGTTCATGTGTGTAACCTGATTGTACTAATAAAGAGTTGTCTTGTCTGTCTTGTAATATATTAAGTATCCTTTCTTTATTCCGTTTGTTTTAACACGCGAGTAAATCTGAAAAAAATATTCATTCTGCATAGATTTTACAATTAATGTCTTGCAATTTATATTCATTAAACATTTTTCTTGGTCTGTTACCATTCGCGCAGAAAGAAGGCCTTGTAACGAACCCTGCCTTATGCTCATGCTATTGATGGGACTCGAAACAAAGAACGCCTAAGCAACAGCCGTTCAGAACGAAGTTTGTTAAAATGCTCTATCTTATTACCATGAAAGTTCTGGGCCTTTTAATTCAATTCAAGGCTAAGTGCACCTGCCTCAATGGGCAATCTAAAGTAAAATGTTACAAAATTCCATTGTGTATGTTCATTTCGTCAATTTAACGGTTGTTTACAAATTGTAACATCTGCAGAAACATTTGTACTTTACATTATGCTGCAACGTATATATATATATGTATAATTATTTCACATCGGAGACTTCTTAAGTTTTCGAAGTTCTTATGAATTTGACGGTGGCCATTTTTCTTGTTTATTTTACAAATCTCGCGAGATTTTTTAAAGCTCCACCCACCCGGATGTAAACAAATGCTACCATGTGCTAAACTGATCAAAATATAGATATTAGACATGTACTAATTGATTTTTATACTCGTTATAGATAATTCTTGCTATTTTGTTATTTTCAAAATGTCTGTTACTATGATACTAAATAAAATCTCTTTTTCATGTAAAAATTTAGAAAAAATTGTACGTGCGTCTACTTCATTTATAACTTCCGTTATGGGTCACGTGATATGTAAGAGAAATGTACAGGGTGTTTCCAAAGTGCATGTGCACACTAGTATCTTCTTACGGTTACAGACTGCTAAAACATCTTCTGACAAGTCCCTTTAATATTTTAATTTAAGGTTAAGAGTACTGTTAATTTGCAGCTCAGTTAAGAGATTTAAGAGGAATTATACCTTTTCGTGCCATTTCTGCTCTAATGAACAATAGACACGTGAGATGTGTTTGTTCTTTTCACAGAAAAATGAAAAAGTAAAACTTTGTTTAATCCTGTTATTTAAGGTTAACAGTTAAAGAAATGACAATGAACAGAAACTTTTATTGAAGTTGACTTTTGAAATATGAGAGCGTATATAGACTTTTTCAACTTCCCCCCCACCCTCTTTACCATAATTTTGATCAACCAATGAAATCGTCGAATTCTTAAAACGTCATTGTGTGGGAAATGAAAAATGGCTGCCTCCTTGAATCTGCCCTAAAAATGTAAATATTGAAGATTTTAGCATTAAAAGTTATTGTTTTTATTCAAAAATAATTATTTTAGATGATAGTAGCCTCAAAAATAACATTCATTTTACTTCAGCTACGTTTTATGTCGTAATATGCTAACACCGTCGAAAACATAAGAAGCCATGATATAATATCAAACTTACCAACTTCCATAGTTGTCAAAGTAAAACACGCGGCACCTATATCTACCCAATTTTATTGTGTGAGCAGAGTGTATTTCACCGTGAAATGCAGTATTTATATCTACAATAAAAGAACAACAGCAATTTCTTTTATTTTTTCCTATTGAACTTTCGTTTCAATGTTTTTGCCGAACTACTTTAAATTACAAGAAAAGAAATATAGCAACTATCACAAATTCTAAACACAAGTACCATAATTCCACACCCAAAATCTCCAGCTCGTCCTCCATACAAAAGAATCAGACGCACGATTGTCAGTAACAGTGATTGATTACGCTAAAATGCATATATACATCCAATATCTGTTCTCCGTTTGTTTTACGGTTTTGAAAATAGCTGGCTTTTGAAAGGAATGAACATCTGATCGAGTATTACTCCGCGATTAATAGCGTATCGAAGTGCAAACTTGTTTATTTTCATTGTGTTTCAATTTTTATCTAACAAGTAAAATATTGGTACAAAAGCAGAAAAATTACACGGCATATAAAGGAAATGGGCCGTTTGCTTTTAAGAAGTGTGTGTAGGAGTGTTATATCTAGGTTGTAGCAAATACCCAACACCTGTTATTATTTTGTCGGGTTTCAAGAGATCAGAGTCACCACGCTGAAATGACCATTACTCATTCCAGAAACTAAAACTTTCACGTCTTACTTATCAATCAAATATACAATTCTAACTCAGAATAACTGTTGGTGTATTTGTTAGAGAGTACACACTATTCTAAACATGTACATGCTTTGAGGTCCGTTTAAAATAAGCTGAAAAGTTAATATGCCTTTAATATCCGATTTGTTCTTTTATTATTTTCAAATCCTACCGCTTGCAAAACTTCTTAACCAGAAAAACAAAGTTTATATTATCTGGTCATACATTCTGCGGGTTTCTACGGTAACAGCGATTGATTAAACTATCCCGTGTTTATGCCATATCCGAGAATAAACGAAAGCGCTCTACATAATATTTCTGAACATACATAAACACCCTGGAACCGAGTTAACATTTACTTAAGTGTTAGTGTTTGAGTCCAAGTGTTGCATTCATAATATATATACATATACTTGGCTCATTGGACCTTATGCTGTTGCTATAAGCAGCCTAATAAGTTTCCCATTCATATGCAGATACATGTATAACACTTTTTACTATATAATAGTATGTTCTCTGCAAAACCAATACGGTAACCTTCTTTGTTTATATTGTTTGCAAAATCCGTCTTCAAAGTACAACGTTCCAAATTCTATCGTCCCAATTCGATTCACCTTTAGATAGACAACTTCGTACTTGTGTGACAATCAAGGTCTGAAAAATGATGGGCATGGACCGGTATTGCAACAAGAAACGCTATTATACTAAAGTGTTTATAAGGGTAAATAGTTTATGAAACCGCCGGCATATATCGGCATTAATGGTGGAGTTCCGAGAAATCCGTGATGGCGTCAATAACGGCCACATGAACTATAAAGTGCAGTTTGTGTATAATCGTTGCTACAATGTTTTTTAAAGATTGTGTCGATATGTTATAAACATAGAAGTGTATATGTACAAATAAACACGTGTTATATGATTTTATAAAAAAAAACAAATTCTTGAATTTTTACGAAAACTTTGCAAATTGACACTTTACCCTTATAAGTGGAACATTTAAGGGTTTAGTGAGGTATTTTTAACAGCAGTTCATTTTTCTTTTACCAATTTGATACATTGATGTCACAAGAAATAAAAGATGACTGAAAGCTGCTCGCTCTCATATGTTGGTGAAAAAAATAAAGTTCTTCAAACTGAATGAAAATAACGTATAGCCATATAAAAAGGTTTCAGTATAAAATCCTGGTACGTATACCTGTAGATTTGAAATAATATGCTCCCAAATAACGCTTTTGAAATTACAATATAAACATATAGTGTAGTGGTGCCGTAAAACAGTATTTTCAATCGATCGATTTTTGCAAATCCCTACCTAGATTTTTACTTTCATTGTTGATTTTAGCATTTAGTTTTGTTTTATGTATTAGTATGTCATGTTTGAACAAAATACTTTTTCACAGCAACTGAGAGCGAGCAACTTTAAAGGACCACGTCCTATCACAGATGCTTGGGGTCTGGACCTCACCCCCTTAGGCCTGACCCTCGTCCCTGCTCACTGCATTATCTTTCAATACATCCTACAACTTGTGTGTAAGCTAACCAGTTACAGATACAATTCCTTATTCTATTTACCTACTGATCACATGTTTATGGTGACAATGTATATAAATACAAGATTTGAAACAACTCGATTTCCTCTATCATATCTCAGGTATACTGTTTATGTCATTTCTAAAAATAGTACCGATACGAAAACTATAGGCATCCGGCTATGCTCTTTATCGATCCTGTAAAATGGAGCCAGTCCTTTTATTGTGCGATCGATCCTGTAAAAATGGAGCCAGTCCTTTTATTGTGCGACATGAAAATATAAATCTGTTTTCAAATTTACCGCTATAGTACTCACACAAGACAAAATCCGCGTTGTAAACGTACTGGTACCCCGCGCATGCTATTTCATATACTGTGATACGGGAAACCTATTTTTATAACTTCATGTATAGACTAGATGTGATTTGTGCAGAAGTGACAGAAGTGTTTTTCCTCGAAATTCTCTTAATTCAACCGTATTCGATGAAGTTTGGAGTGGGATTTTTTTCAGAAAATTGTTTTGCATTGGAAAAACCGGTAAGATATTCCTTACTTACACACATGCCTTAAATATGCAATTGGAGTTTTAAGTTGTTTCAAATTTTGTATTTATATACGTTCTGTACAACATGGGACAAGTATAGATTGGGTGGCGAGTCCATACCCCAAGCATCTGTGGATCTATGTAAAGTGATGGGTGGATGCGATTTATTACATAACGCCTTTATATTGATTAATTGTGGTAAAAAGTGTCATTTTTCGCCATATGCTTTTCTTTGAAATTGTATTTATTTATCGTTTTACATTCATTGAACACATTATCTGTGTTTCGAGAATATAATCTGCTAGATGTAGGGAGTGCCCCTTTAATGCTTATGGAAATAATTACACTACAGCAGGAAAAAGGTAGAAAAATTGAAAGCATGAACATATAAAAGTGAGTTAACTTTGTACTTTAAACATGTAATTCGCTCTAAATGTATTACTACAGTATATTTAAAGGAAGTGTTAATATTTGAAATTGAATTTTTACATCAGAGAACCATCTTTAAGATCAATACCTGTCTCTACATTTGCTAACATGGTGAATACATTTTCACAGTTGCGTCCTCCGCAGCTGCAAGCTTGGGTACAAGGTTGTTCGTTGCTCAACATGCAAAGTCATCACTGCACAAGTCAGAACATGTACAAACCAGATAACTCAGAAGTTCTGGTGGGGCTACAGGTTGTGTTTTAAGCTGTGGAATATACAAACCAGTGTCAGAGTCGTTGATATAACTAAAGTCAATCGGATCAGGAGAAGAAATCTTGCTATTCAGTGATGACAGCCATATAAAAACAACTGATATGATATATACAGCGCAGTAAATGAAGAACAAAGCCGTCGTATGTTCGGGGCATTTTCGATTATATGACTCGTTTTTTGCCCAGTATGTACACAGTTCTGAAAGAGGTAAATGAAGTCCAAGTAATTTGTCCATAAAGAAGATCAACAAAGGTAAATGCAGTTTTATTTTCATTGGAGAGAAATGGCTGTTTACCAAGTCCTGTCAGGTCTAAGAGCTAGTCTGCTTCTTTATACATAACTTGAAAAGCCTTTTTCTTCCCTACGGTATGGAAATAAGAACAAATATCACATCCAGTAAGGCAGTAGATCGAAAGAAAGATCTTTAGCTGCTTTGGAGTCAATGAGCTGACATCTGTATGGACGGAAATATACCTTGTAAGGTCTCTGTGTATTCTCTTCTACCAGTTTTGAAAAAAAGAGATTTCAAGTTCAGTTGAGAGAAGTAATGTATGACCAGAAATAATATATCAGTGTCGTGACTGAAGACAACAGCTTTCTGAACACCAAAAGAAGCAGCATGTGCAACATGTGGAATTATTCTACTGTGAGTTTCTTCATGATCTGACTCAAATCCTGAAACACAATTATGTAACAGCTTTAGAAGTGATCTTCAAAGCTAAATCTGCTTAACATCCAGTTTCAGTAGCATTGTCGTCAATAAACTCTTTGTAGATTTCAGAGAGATACTTAGTATACAGCCTTGTCAATCCACATTTACTTTTTGTATTGGACAGAACTCTCTTCCAGTAGCCAACCATCATGTTGGTTTGTGTCTTCAGACTCCGTGAAATGTACCTGTCTGAAACGACATGTACATGGGAAGCCCCTTGCCTATTTGCAAGAATACAGCCATCATGTGGTACTTTCCAGACTGAGTCTGAAGCATCTGAACTACTGCCATTAACTTGGCAAACCTTATTTCATATATGTTTTTAAAGCATCAACTGTGTTTTAAGCATCATTCTTATCTATAAGCCAATGTGGTCATTTTGAAGGGTAATATAACTTTAAAGATTGTGGCAAAATTGAAAGTTTAGCTATACACTTAATTTCGCTAAAAAAACACATGCTCCATGCTCAGCTTGCAGCAGAGAACCAGCGTCAGGTTCCACTCTTATCAAGAAAGCTTTGAGCAAAGTCGTAAACCATTGATCGGTCACGTGCTCCTCCAAAAACATCTCATTCTCAATACTAACATACACAGCGCCTGAAGGGCGAAAAAACGTCTATTAGCCACGATCTAACGTGGCCGAAGCGAGAAGAAAAACGGAAGCTGTTATCCTTCCAACCGTCAGTGAAATGACAAGTAGATTGTATGACATTTTTGGATTGAAAAAAGAATACAATGTAAGATAAAGGGTCAATAGATACTACAGTGTTATCGGTCGTTCATGAATGATTTTATAATTTAAAGGCCCAGTTCTTAGCCCCTGATAGGTATAATTTTTTATCAAGTATTTTCGTGTTGTATCTAAAATTTGTCTAAAACATATTATGTAATAAAGTCTTTGGCTGCCACTTTTGCAAGACTGAGATATTAACATTAAACTTTTGAGCAATACAGCAAAACTACCACCCAGGTCTTTTTAAATTTATATATACCTATGTAAAAAATTTTACAATGGTCGCTAGAAATTTGAGAAAACATTGCTTGTCTATCATCATGACATATTCTAAGATATGTGTTGACTTTTCTCTGATATTGTATCTTTAAGATCGTTCATATTAGTTAGAGTTCATATCTATAAACATTGCATGTTGTTACCGCCAAACTTGTGTTAATTATGAGTGTAGAGTATTTATATGTTCTCGTCAAGTGAGTGAGTAACATATTTGTTAAGAAGCACAAATATTAAGTTTGTTTTGATGGTGCTAATGTCGTGGTACGGACAATTGGGAAGAACATTTGTAAGCAGCCGGTTGGTCGAGTCGGTAGAGCACTCGTCCTCTTTGCGCGTCCCGTCCAGGGTGCACATTTTATCACCCTGTGCCATCTTACTGAATAAAGATAATTTTTGCCAGAAATATTTCCTATGAAATCTAGCTACCACCTCTTGAACACCAAAAGTAGTCAGCCACTCGTGAAAATATCACTTTTGGTGCCCACTCGGTGAAATTATAACGTGATTTTACACCGAAACCAACAATTACCCTCTATAACATAGAATATCCACACCGAAAACTAAGTGATGTTGATTATTAAAATAATATGAATATGCGCCTACTTACTGTCACATATACATGTGTTCGTCACGCACACTATACATATTCCTGTTTCTTAACTTGTATGTCAGTTCATAGGCATACCATCTAACAAACTGTAAATAACAAATGGTTCGTTTTTAATTTGTGTTGTTATTTTTTTTCGTGGGAGCTAAAGGAAACGAGTATATGGACTAAGTTTGTATTGGAGAAATCACCGTGACGTAAGTTGCCAATTTTGATAAGAAATCAGATTGGCATTAACAGTTTTTATAACATTTTTGCTATCGCACGGACTTTCAAAGCTCGAACTGCTCTTTATACTTAAATTTTCACGATACGATATATGTTTCAAATGAATAACTGTTTTTAATGACACAGTCTATTTTAATCATTAATGAAACATGAGTTACATGTATGTCTTATCAGCTGGAAACATTATATACTTATGCGTTTCGTTTGTAAGCACGCTTTTTCCTTAACTTTTGGCAACATCAACCAAGATTAAAAAAACAAAAATTCAAAATTGCGATAAGAGTGACAAAGTTAGCGATATATCAAAATGATAGAGTAACCGGCAATGTAAAGGTTTGTGTGACTTTGAATTTTTGGCAAGGTTGATAAACGATAAAGAACATTATTTGGCTTATCAGTTCATATATGCATTGTATAGAGGCCAACGGCTTCTTAATAGACACATTTATACTGTCAAATTGTTTAAGAAATAATAAATGTCTTCCTGGTTTTTATCGTTGAATAAAATATAGTCAGGAGCTTGGATGCGTAGTAATATTTAAAGACATTTATAAGTTAATCCGAATCCGTTGCCGATTGCTACTAAGCCATATTTTAGAGGGGCTTCTCAAAACAATGGATTAGAAAAAAGAACTTACAATACGGGACATACACATCCGATGTACTTACGCGATATTGCTTAAAATTTAATACAAACATCTTTCATTTAAAGTACAAAATATATTCATGAAAATAACCTTTAACTGTCTATGAAAGAAAGTGCATTGACAGTAGTTAAAATGTAAGATAATCATTACAATAGCAAGAAATAAATTTGTGAGATCACTTTTGAAAAGTAAATGGTTACAATGTAGCTTTCCAAGGCGATGTTTGGTGTATGAATTTTTACAAGCAGTTATGCCATACATAATCAAATCTTTATACCGCACGAGCTCACCAAATGCCCCAGTAACGTCGATACGTTTAGGCTTGAAAGTGCAGAAAATTTAGCTTCTGACATTCCAGGAATTCTAGTCTGTTCTTAAATTGGCAATTGCATTATCCTCAATTGTCTGGCGCACGTATCTGTCTCTGCAGTATGTCCCATACCGCGTCCCTTTTTAGCTATGTTCTCTACATTACTCACCACTTTTAGTTTAAACGTATTTTATGCCCAAATATACATGTGTACACATAGTATAACAATAACGACACATACATAATGGAAACGGATAAGAATAAAAGACAAATGTCTTATAAAAGTATTCTCCCTGACAAGACTTCTTTGTACTAAAACTGTACAATATTGAAAGTAAATTCGGGTTATACAATTATATCTACTAAGTATGCAAAAAGAACTCACCATTATTCGTACCGTATTTGTTGTCTTTCCGGTCTCAAACATATACGTTTACTATTCCTGATATTTAACTGCTAAGCAAAA
>JAFMSR010000015.1:19052337-19169837 GCA_022818135.1 Saxidomus purpurata
GGAGTCTACGGTCTCTTCTGTTAGGTCAACAGTGTCAACGGCATCATCTGGGTATGCATTCGTCTCGGTACCGGGTAGACAAAGGGTAAGATTGGTATTTTTGATATTTCGAACATAATATGGTACATTTATATAATGTTAACCTTTTTATATTTTGAAATAATGAGTGACTTCTTACGTTTATATTAGTAGCCCATTAGTGCACTAGCCAATAGATATTAAAGTGATTCGTACATCAGCCTTAGGGCTTGCTCGATCCCCTAAAGTATTCATCTTACAAGTATTTGTATAAATGCTATAATTCTACTTAACAGAAAATATTAAAAAATAATAGAGTACAAAAAATGTAGTTCTTTATCAATCAAGCTTGACAGGATTGCAAACTTGTTAAGATTGTTTTACTAATCAATAAACACTTCAGATAAACATAACTTGCTAGATGATGTAACGTTAAACAGTAGTTGTAAACAACAAAATATTGCTATATTTTCAGAACAGAACACTTACAGATAATATTCTAAATTGAAAATCGATAAAAGTTTAAATACAAAATACATGTTCATTCTTTCTTACACAATGGCTATTATTCATTTTCTTTAATAGAGCAAAGTGTATGCAGGTCTTTTTTGTTAAAATTTAGAGCCTTATAAATGCAATATCAACGTATACCTCATATTGCTTTCTAAAATTCAAAAATACATTTGTCCTTTCCTTTCGAAAATTCTGTGAATGTATCTGTTGAGATTATGATATTTAAATGTAAAAATTATATAATATCTGAGTGTTGAACAATATAAGGACTGATATTGTTTTTTTTACCTATCTGTGTAGCAAAATATAGCAAAATATTATGTCTGCATAAATATCTTTTCCAGGGAGATGTGAGGAATATGTACCCAACATATCCAGACGAACCGCCCCCTGACTATGATGAAGATGGACCTGTTGATGTAGGTATAGAAACAGAATCGCAAGCGGCAGCCTAGTCAGGTTATGATTTCGCAGTGTAATTACGAACTCTAATTACATTCATGCATGCTCAAAGATTCACGTAGTTGTGGTGTATACATGTATAACATTTTGATTTGCAAATCCAGATGGATATATCTTAAGGGGAACCTCGTTGGGAAGCAATAAGTCAAAACCGAATTTTAAACACAGGAGATGTCCGATCATATCCATACAAATCTAACATTCATGTTATTTTTTCCAGAAGGACGACCTTCTTCACGAAGTACAGATACCTACAGGCAGTAGACAGTCAAGTCCCATAAAGGGACACGAAAAGGAAAGCAAAATACCCTTGTTGCTCTCGGAAACTAGTCAGGTTTGTCAGAATAAACACTATCGGAAAGGAAAAAATGAGTAAAATATACAGGTCATTGAAAAGGGAACCAGCCAAACTTTTAATATAAATATACGATTTTTTTTCTGCCGATGTTTTCAGAAATTGATAAAACTAAACTGATGTAGCTATATATATTTGTCTATACATCTTATTGGCATTTAGTGACTGAATATAACAAATCAAACTACCATACAGAGATATATAACCCAGGCTTTTGTATTCAAATGTTTAGCACCGCCCTGAAGAAACACACAGACTGGCTTTTTGCATTTGCACAGAACGATCAGGCATACCAACAGCTATCTGAGTAATGCATTTTAAGGCAGTTTTAAAACTCGTAAATTGGCTGAGATGCCTCAGCTATTAATTTATCTTAATCTTTTTCTAGACTAACGGCAACCAGCAGACTATAGTCAGGATAAATTCGAAATCCCAGGATATAAATATAGAGGTGAGTTTCGACAAAGAACATGTTCTAGATAAAGTTGGTTTAGAAAGATTACATGATATGTGATGTAAATATGGGTCACTATTAAAAGTCATATAGCATCGATGCGATATGTGAGTTTTAGCTGGGTCTGTTTCTAGGATGGCTATGAAATTAACATAAGTCGGAACGCCTATCCTAGATAGAGTTTATAAAACATCTGTAAGCGTTCTTCTCTATCCTTTATGTACAGCTGTATAGCTTATGTAACATTCGTATTCGTTTTTTATTTAAATGCATTGAGTTAATAAAATAATTCATTATTTTCCTTTTCGTACCCCAGTCAGATGATATGAGTGACACCATTTATTTAGTGAACAAAGTATTGTTTAAACTAAACAACATACCAATACGACAATTCTGCTGGATAATGATATAATATCTGAAAAATATCTAAAGAAATAAAGATTGATTGTAAAGTACGAATTAAGAGTATCTTGCTTCAGTAGGTCTGCAGGAGACACAGATGAATATAAAGGTAAGGAAACACAAAAAGCATATAAATTTGCAGCTGTCTTTCATATTTCAAACGACATGTATATAAACCTATATTAAAAAATAATACGAACAAGTGTATATTATCTAACTCTATACTTTAATTCCCAAAGTAAGACATTACCCTTTCCTCTCCAGATAGTGAGTAATCCAACACAGTCCCCGGCTTCGACGACTGCAGAATCCTCCTTTCTCTATCACACGCCAAAAAAGGTAAGTAGTAATTCAAAATACTCGTACTATTCTCAGATGTGTTTTAATGTAAATATTGCTTTTTAATTAGTTTTGGAATTTTGTACCGATGAAGTTAATTTTATCAGAACAATGCTTTAAGTACAGTAAACTCTTTATAAAACTCCTTGGGACCATTTAAATTTGCTCATTTTATCACGAGTTTGTTATATCTATAAATAATTTTTATATATAAAAAAGAACAAAAACTCGGACAGAGAAATTGTGTTCCTTACGTCCGGAATTTTGCTATGTCCGGAGTCCTTATATACCTAGTTTACTGTATTACCCACTCAAAAGTGATATAAGCTGTTACGATAATCATTATCTAAAATTTCACAATACATTTTTCAGACTGACTTCAAAATAAGTCTGATTAACTTGAAAAACACTTACTTTTATACTTTTTAGAATCGATTCAGCGACAGAAAATGTTGCAAGTTCACTTTTGTAAGTATCTAGCATATACAGAGATGTGTGCGTTTCATATGATATTTTTGCAATGTATGCATGTAGAATACTAGAATAATCTACACAGTAAATAATTACGTTTGTGTAGTACATATAGAATGCTGCTGATTCAACCATTTGCCTTTCTTTTTGTAACGGATGATGCTAGGCAGTACGTACTCTTCAGTAATTTTTATTTGTCAGAAATCACGCCATAGGCAGGATGATGCATGCATTTCGTAAAATACAAAATGTATATATGAAAATAACCCACTAAATGTACATTAATTTCTACCGTGATTTGAGGGGTTGTTTTGCAAAAACTGTCGGTACCTTTACACGACATGGCATATACATACGCTGTCAAAACACCTTCTTCGGCAGTATAATACCAATTGCATTAAAAATGATGTTGCAATTTTCCAAATGTCTCAACTTATGATTAAAGGCGCTTTTTTCATGGCAGTATTTCATCATTCAATAACACTTTCGTAATCAGGATACTGTTAACTAGTTTTCTTTTATGTTTTTTTTTCAGAGAGAGAAAATCCTTTTAGGAGGGTTTGTCATAGTGTCTGTTGGACTTGTGCTGGTGATTCTAAATTTTACTGCCTGTATTGGAGATTTTACAAGTGCCTGTGAATAGGAGCTGTAACACGTATAATCTTGGTTGAAATACAAATTGATATTTATAGATGTATTTCTTATGATTTCTTATTCGCATGCTAAGTGTCTCTGTTGAGGACGATGGCATAGCATTGGGAACAGTAGACATTGTAGACTGTCTAACATCGTATTGAAATCATGAACGCATTAACACTGTGCTAGTCTGGTGATATTACGATTTGGACGACAAATCACATTAGTTTATACTTATTTATTTAAGCTCGATTGTGAACATTGTTGCTTATCGAGTCACTCTCGAATCCGCTTCCTGGAAAACAACAGTACTGGTGTCATATGAGGAGGTATGGTCGTGAACCCAGTGGGGATCAAACCCGCTAATCTCCGGGATGAGCGGCAGACAGCTTTACCGCTACACCACCGCTCCCCTTTCACATTGTGTCATCAGATGGGGTTCTGTGACGAGTTTGGTAAATAAAGCCATGTTTCAATATGTGTCGGAGTGTGCAAAAGTATACACTTAATTAATACCAAACGTAAATAAGGGTTTAATAGAAAGCTTGCAAAGTGCATTTTTTTCAAGCTAGCAAAGAACGAGCTGTTGAATTAATGTATACTTAATTTATGTGTATGCATGATTGCACTTGGTACAAAATATCATAAGTTGTGTGGTAAATGAGTTTTAAATACACAGGATTGGAGCAAACAAAGACTTCGTTGTGTTTGTTTATTGTTAAGTAAACTGTTTATATCTATATGTGAACAGTCATGTTGAATTAATTTATGTTTTGTTTTTACCCAATGCGTTAATTCTAATTTATTATTTGTTTTATTGATTGTTGTTTAGAAATGTTTTTATCTCAAAAAAAAAACAAAACACATTTTTAAAGTTATGACTGCATCTTACTTCACCAAGATACTTAAACTCAATTGGTGATTTGAATACATGCAAAAAAAATTATACTATTTTATCAGCGGATAAAAATGAAAATAAACCGTTAACAATAGGTGGATTCTAAATTTATTTATGATTGCAACAAAAAAAAGTAGTATAAATGTTAAGGATATATCACTTCAAAGTTTTGTGACAGATTAAATATTTATAGAAAGAAGTTCCTTTGTTGTTATTTCATTCATTTATGTTCATAGTGTGCCAAGTCAGACCAGCCTCAAAATAGACATGGAAACGGTCTTTATATCTTCCAGATTCCGCTATTTGTATTTATGTCTGCCGATTACTTGTTGGAGTTATATTCTGTTTGATTGCAAGGGATAAAGAAAACACATAGTCCAATTGAAATGAATTTTGTCATTTTAATAAATGACAAGTTACTTGAAAAATGTATAAAATGTATCAAAATACATAATGCATGAGCATTTATCATGATCAACAAAATATGCAAACAATGCATACATATTATAACGAGAAATATACATTTTTCTGTAATTACTAGTATAATATGCTATGCTATAATGAAAAACACAGTAAATGAGTATTGCATTAATACAATGTAACTTAATTCCGCAATCACATGTTGGCCAATAATAAGCCGCCACATTTTGCGAACATTGCTGTTCGCAATAACGGCCAACAAAAAACCAACCAACATGTGAACGGAAGGATATTGGAGCAATCGGGCACTAAGAGAAACATACTGCAGTGATGCTAATCCATGGTAAAAGTAAATTAAAGTAAATTGTTGTCAGAGGCCCTTGTCCCCATGACCGATTTGTGGTGTCACAAAATTGATGTCCTTTATATATATACATGTACATATACCTCTATTCTATAAGAGCAAAATTGTACTGAAAGAATAATTTATCACTGAATAAACAGGAAGATTCTTTTAAAATTACAACGCATTCTCAAAATCACGTTGTACTACAGCTGTCGATTGAGTTGAAACTTGCATCTAAGACAAGACAGAATACATGTATATCAACAGGAAAAATCAGTAACATTTTTATTTCTTGTATTATTTATAATTAGGAACGTAGAAGTTCAAAAGTTAAGGCCCACAATAAGGCACAATTCTGCTAAAAAAGAAAGTTTGGCAAAGGGCAGGACAAATTGCTATTGAAAAATGACGCTAAACCGGGTCTATGTTTCTAATTGTTTACCTTTTTATTTTTTTCAGATGATGCTTGAATTATAACGTAGAGAAATTGTCACTTTTTATTTCAGTAACTTACTCTTCGTAAGCATATGCCAACAAAATGAACTTGAATATTTCGATTCACAATTTCATGAACAGTGTAAAATTTGTATAAAAGTATGTATACCCTTGTCAATTTAACTATTTTCTAAAGTTCATAAAATGTAAGCATAAATAAAGTTACTGGTGATTTGTTAATGGAAATCTCGGAAAACATATTCAAATATATTTGTCAAAGAAATCAATACATATGACTGGCAGAAGTGTACGGATATGTAGTTTTGAGGATCTTATTTGTTTGAGTAATTAGAATAAACAAAAACAAGTCGCCCGCAATTTATTTAAAGATAAGACGATTGTAACAAATTTCCCATTCTATATTTCTGGACAAGAACAAGACATGTATTTAATATATTTCAACAAGAGCTGTCCGTCACAAGTGGCAAATGCTCCCGAAAGAGGTGTCTCACAGTGTGTATCCTTTCCATGTGCTCAACAATTGTGCCATAGAGATGTGGTTCTTGCACGAGACATATTGTTTTGAACATTTGCTGAACATTTGTGCCAAGTTATTTTAAAATCAATCAATGCATGACAAAGTTATAGCCCGGACACAAATGTATGCAGATATATACAGGATTCCATTACCTATAAACTCTAAGTGTGATCTTGACCTTTGAGGTAGGGACGTCTTACATGAGTCTTACATGCGGCAGGTCGGCCCGATGTGCTAAACATTAGTGCTAATTTCTTTTAAAATCAATCAATGCATGAAAAAGTTATAGTCCGGACACGTATACAGGATTCGATTACCTTCAAACTCTAAGGTTGAACTTGACCTTTCAGGTAGGGGCGTGGGTCTTACACGCGACACGTCGGCTTAATTTGCTGAACATTTGTGCCAAGTTATTTTAAAATCCTTTAATGCATGATAAAATAACAGTCCGGACAAGAATGTGTGCACAGATAGAGGATTCCATTAGTTTCTAAAACTAAGTGTGACCTTCGCCTTTGAGGTAGGAACATGGGTCTTGCATGCGACACATCGGCTTAATTTGCTGAACATTTGTGCCAAGTTATTTTAAAATCCTTTAATGCATGATAAAACAACAGTCCGGACAAGAATGTGTGCACAGATAGAGGATTCCATTAGTTTCTCAAACTAAGTGTGACCTTCGCCTTTGAGGTAGGAACATGGGTCTTGCATGCGACACATCGTCTTGATGTGCTGAACATTTGTGCCAAGTTCTTTTTAAAATCCTTCAATATGCCCGGACACGAATGTGTGCATATATAGAGGATTCCATTACCTTTAAACTCTAAATGTGACCTTTGAGATAGGGACGCGGGTCTTGCACACGACACAGCGTCTTGATGTGCTGAACATTTGTGCCAAGTTATTCAAAATCCTTCAATGCATGACAGAGTTACTGCCCGGACACGAAAAAATGTAAGGGGACGGACAGACGATGCAATTTTAATATGCCATCCTTTGGGCGCATAAAAATGCAAATTTTAACGAGGTCCTTCTGTATTTTTCAGATTTTGTTACACAATTCTTGCATTATATTGTACAATTCTTGAAGGTTCAGACTGTTGTGTTTTGTTAGCACTCCCATGTATATAATAGTATAGAGAAAATTCCTCATCAATGACACAATTCTTTATTTCCGAAAATCACATGTCGACAAATTGATCCTACCATCGTTTTCATCGTCCGAACTGTGAATTCATTGAAAGGTTCCTTCATTATACGGCTAAATAGGTGTATACCATATATGGAAGACCAGTTGTACGTGCCATATTTGGTATCATAAAGGTCTACATCATTCAAGTCCATAGGTCGAGAAATCGTTCCATATTCAAGATGTATCAGATCCCTATGTTTGCCTGCAATTATGTTGGGATATATCATGCAGTTATAAACGTAGTATGAACTGTTATAATGAAAGCGGTACCCATCTAACCATAGATTGAGAAATGTCGCATTCTTCTGGGCCATTATATAGAAGCATCCCATCAAACCATTGTTTAGATATGACATAAAAGTAGGATAATTTCTGTAGGAGTCTATGGGCTTAACTATTAGTTGATCCGTATCCACGTATATCCCACCATAATTTATAAGAGCTTTAATACGCATAATAGCACCGGCATGCTCTTTATACGCAAGCCTTTGGCCAAATGGAGCTTCAGGGAGCGCATGTTTCATGTGTATAATATTAGGTGAGATGTTTATAATGTAGTTCCAATATTTACCGGACGGGATTCTGTCTCCATGAAATATTATCATGCAGGGTTTAACAAAACGGATTACACTTAAAATGCTAACGAAAGCATCGAATGTTAACTTTCTTTTCCTGTACCAGACATAGTGTACAACATTCGGGACACGGTAACCACCCTTGCAGCACTGCTCTACGAACTTATCAACACACTGATCACCAAACGGAACAACAAAAATATCACCAGTATCATTCGTCCATGTCAAAGACACTACCTTATCGTCGCTTTGTTTACAGTCTAACGAAAGTTTTAGTCGGGGCGTCTGATAATTTGTTTCACTGACATTGAAATACGGACATTCTACAGTATTTTCGTACTTCCAGTTTTTCATGTCAAGCCTTCCAGGTATTACTTTGTTGGATATCAATTCATTCCACATACTGTTATTAATACAGACCTGTCCTCTAGATTCATTTGAAAATTCACTGTTATCAATATTTGCCTTTTCAAAGTGTTGTTGAAAATGACTGAAAACTTGTCTACCTCTTTCATTTCCGCCTTCTATTGCTCTTTGTTGGGTCGTAAGTGGTTCGCGATTTTGCTCTCCTATGATATCAGTATCTTCGCCAGTATGTCGCATGTAATCTGTAATTGATACGTAAGTATTCATGCAAATTTTACACCTAGTTGCCATTCATGCAAATTTTACACCTAGTTGCCATTCATGCAAATTTTACACCTAGTTGTCATTCATGCAAATTTTACACCTATTTGCCATTCATGCAAATTTTACACCTAGTTGCCATTCATGCAAATTTTACACCTAGTTGCCATTCATGCAAATTTTACACCTAGTTGCCATTCCTTGCATTTTGTAGTTCTGTTCTAAGATAATAGTAACTAGTAAATACTATTAACTAATACTTCGAAATTAGATTGTTGTTATTTTTACAAGGCTTGGTCTGTACCAAAATACCCGTTTAGCATTGGTGCCTACTCATCTGAAATATATACTAAAAGTACTATAAATCTAGAGCCAGACCATGCGATACCCACAGTATCTTTTGCATTTTCCAGAATAACATTTGTTACGAAACATTACAAAAAATCCTTTAAGTCTATAATTTGAATAATCAACCTAGCTGTATATTTTGAATACAAAATGAAACAATGCACATACCAGTTCCACTTTGCTTCATGTAATCCAAAAAGAACACTAGTTTTTTATTCGTGAAAAGGACAAGAAGGAAAAAACAGACAATAACAAGACCATATTTCCATCCCTTTTCTGTCATCTTGTAAAGGCTATCGTTGACAATGAATTGCTCCTCTCAAGATCAATAAGCAAATACAGGTTATAGGTTTTAGCTAAGCATTATACAGTAACCAAACCCATCACAAGGCACGACATTTCATAATGTATTCATTTTGTGTACATCAACTTCTTTTCCGAAAAGAATCTTTATCAGTGTAATAACATTCATAAGTTGTAGTTACAGCACTTGCTGCAATTAGTCCGATTTAATCCCTTATTTTTGTTTTTTTCTTTTCAGTTTCAAAAGCACAGTTGCATGTTCCAATTAAATTCCATTTATATAAAAATATATTGGAGCGGAAAATTGTTTGCACACATTTTGAAATATATCACCATTGTCATTAAACCCTAGGTAAATAATTTTCACCTCTAAAGACGTCCACAGGGTATATATAATTGTGTTTTATATACGTCAATCCCAGAAATATGATATACCATTCAGATATTTTTGAAAAGGATGACTTATTACCCATCATATCAAAATAAAAATAAAATCTAAACTTAAGATATCTGTCCTCATGTATTAAAAGTGTGTAAATTCTAAATTTCTGACAGAAAGAGAAATATTATATAGAGCTATACGGACTATGAAAACAGTAAAATGTTTCTATTAATTATTTCTATAATGACTTTAACCTAGCTAAGGTGGAGCCACCGTGGCGCAGTGGTAGCGCGTTCGCCTCAGGATCGAAGGACCCCTGGTTCGCCATGTCGATAGTGTCCTTAGGCAAGACACAAACAATTCCACATTGCCTCTCTCTATTCGAGGTTGATTCCATCTGCATGGAATGAGTCTCGAGAGCGATTTATATAAGTTGTAAGAACTTGTTTCGCATTCGGGAATTAATAAATTAGTATAAACTAAATGAAAGGGGAATTGGCATGTAAGATAACTTTTTACGTTTAAAACAGATTTATATTGTCTATAATAGTAACATCTATTAGAATGTTCTATACTCTAATACCATCCTTGTTTAGACAATCTGAAAGTCTTTGTTTAAAAACATTTACAAATCATATTCAATATTTTACATCAAAACAAGTATTTGACAAATCCTGTATCCTAATCCAAACAAAGTGGCAGACGAAGCCGCACCATTGTTAGTTAAACTCCTAAAAAGATTTACAAAAGGTCGTTTGAACTGACTCTATCACCAGTGAGTGCTCATATCACCAGTGAGTGCTCATATCACCAGTGAGTGCTCATATCCCCAGAGCTTTGTCTCTTGGCACAATATTGGTTTAACCATGGCATAAAAATTCTTACACATTTCGGTATAATTGAAACGCCTGTATATTTATAATTAAAAAATGGATATTTTCGCATGTGCAGCTAACGTGACCATGACAGTTCAGGAGTAAACAGAAGACACATAATTTTATTTGTACTAGATGGGTGCTCAGTAGAAAACTTGTGTCGCCCTCTTACGCTTTGTCAGAATAACCAATAATTTTGTGACAAAAGTACAAAAAGGGGCATAACTCTGTTAAATATGACCCTGACCTACCTAAATTTGGTGGCATCAAGACCCTTTTGTCATAAGCAATACAATTGTAAAGTTTGATGAAGAAATCTTAAGAAAAGGCAAAGTTATAGCCAACGTTAAGTTTATGTGACGGACAGACGGACCGACGGACCAACGGACAAAGCGATCCCTTATGTATCTCCGAAAGGGCGACACAAAAAGTAGGCTGTTTTATAGGAGTATCTCCACAATTCAAGCATTCAACATTCCGTAATTGGCAACCGTTACGAAAAACATTGAAAAGCGAACACTTTGGTGAGATTGATTTGGGGCAGTTTCTGCACAGTAAGCAACATCGTCTGCAAATAACCAGCAATATCTATCTGGAATCTCATTATTAATAAATATACCAGGATCACAGTTTGAACGTATATATTCACAAAGATCATTTATGAACAAGACAAAAAGACAAAGAGTAGCGGGCTACACACATCACCTTGTTGATTAACTTTAGTGCAATGGAAGTAACTCGTCAAGCATTGTCTTGCACGTACACAAGATATTAAAGCACGTTAAATAAATAGTTACTTTGATAATTTTATCAATATTACTGATGACCTTCTACACCTGCACCATATCTGCCATTTCTCTACGGCACTTATGAGCAGGTACGCTCAATATTTTCTAACCTATCTTGGCATGAAAAATATATAAGACTTCCTACAACTCTATAGGCTCTACGTTGAACATTTTCAATTACTCTTATATTATTTTTTCAATTTTGGTGACTAGATTACTTAACCACATTCAAAGTGGAGTCTCACTACGGCCTTATACAATTCGAGGAACATGACCTTATCAGTATGTGTGAAGGTTTTGCAAATCAGTCCCATGTTTTCTAAGTTTGGCTATCTTAATTTTTGACTGGGTGTGTTCACTGAATTTCATTCTACGTTCGAAAGAAATTACCACATCTTTCTCATATGTCACCTCCTGTATTTCATGGATACGTTTTGTGTGTCAAATGTAAGTTGCCAACATTTTGCCAAATGTGTGGTTGAGTGGTACATGATTAGCCCCTTGTGATCCGATATCATGTTTTGTTCTTCTAAATGTTGAACAATTTCATTTCTGAATATTTTGCAGCAAATTAATGTGATACTGATGGGTCTATAACTTTCAACCTTTCTACAGCTACAAGACTTGTGACTTGTGTCACTCGCATTTACTACTTTCCACTCATCTAGTAGTTTCCCTTCCTATTGATTTGGTATACACTGTTACAAAAAGTCCTTGTTTAACGTTATTTCATTTAGAATTTTATTTACATTGTCTCTCTTTAAATCTAGTAGTTTTTCTTTGTTTTCGTCTGTCAAAACAGTTATAAGTGGTTATTCACATGTGTTGCTTTTACCCGATTGTTGGTTTCTTAATAACCAAAGATTGTTGTTGTTTTTGTGTTATCCTAAGTTGTGTCGTGTTATGCAAGTTCGTTTTTCCGCTCTCTCTCTCTCTCTCTCTCTCTCTCTCTCTCTCTCTCTCTCTCTAAAATTTTAGATTATAAATAATGTTAATCTTTTCTCTGAACGAATGGTTTTATGTATTATTATGTTATGTTTGATAAAAAAACCCAACAATATCACGGTCTTGCTGATACATGTATAGAACTCGAAAGTCGCATGAATGAAAATGGTGCACATGTATACCTTTGGTGGCGTTCAAATTTTGTAATGCAGGCATTCTCAGTTTCAATTCCTCTTTCGCATGATAGTTCGGCATTGATCTCCAAAGTGTTACCAATTCTTTAGTGTTTTTGAGATACTGTTCGAAGATTGAGCTCGGCTAAATGTTATTGACTTGCTGTTCTCCGATTCCTGCATTCAACATAGCTGGAAATTTATTTTTAAACTCATAAAAGCTATATTTGTATTTCTAGTTCCTGCTGGCCTTTATGCCAAAGGGTAGTCTGTATTCATAACAAAAACAACATGTGAATTAAAAGCTGACGGTATGTATAGGTTATAGGTCTATATTACAGGAATAAACAAATTTATTGCGAGGGAGCGTTAGCGAACCGATGCAATAAGTTTTTTTATTTCTGTAATATGGACCTATAACCAACCTTACAGTTTTCCCATATACAGACAATATTTGTATTGAAATATATAGAGATTTAGGGCGGAGCTTAGCTCTGTGATGTCACAGTCTTACTTATTGGAAAAATAAGTGAAATAATTATTTTCATATTGGAAATATTGAGTCAATATGGAGAATACAATTAGCTTTTTTGAATGAAATAGGGGCATTTGATTGGATTGGAAAGTAGGGCAAACTGTAATATGTGCTATTTGTTTAACTTACTTATCTTTTTTAAAGGCATATGCATAGGTTGGTTGTAAGGTGTATGGTATATTTTAATTCAAATATATTTTTTTCTAAATATTCTGATATTTTTTGTTCATCATTTTATTAATCTCGTTATTTGGACTAATTTTTAGCTGTTGATCTAGTCGAGGGCCCGTTCGTAATAAATGCCCCAAGGGAAATAACTACGTAACAAGAAAAAGAAATATTGTACATACTTGCTCCTCTTGTTACATTATGTTTGAAACTAGCGTAAAATAATACTCCGACAAAGTTTACGACTTTCAGCATTAAATTTTAGTATTATATATTTCATATTATAAACAATAGTTCAGCGCTCATGGATGTTTCCAATGATTATAAACACATTATATTTATGATAAAGCAGATTAAAGCATCAAAATACCTGCAGCCAGTACCTCACGTGCTCTTTCCGTCACTAGAAGACGTTAAAAGAAATGTCTGACATTGCTTTTGAGTTCTGCTCCCAGACGTACAAAGACACAGACAGACGACGTGGTAATTGCCAATCGTCACTTCAGAAGACATGAATAACGGACAACGTTACACCTTTAGATTGGGTGTGATTAAGTCAATGGCGAAACCAAATATTAGGTTCGAAAGGAAAACCACAGCCATCTTGGGTCTCTAGTAGCTTTCTTCTTTAACAGACCAACTTGTATCGCTGTCTGTTAAACTAAACATTTTAGATAATCATTGAAGAGTGTACCATCCAGTCCCTGAGATTTTATTCGGACATAATAAAAGCATTCAATTGGCACATTTCTTTCACATTCGTTGTACTTTTGATTTGGTTCGATGTAACATATATATTGTCACAAAAAAATCGTACACGATACGTACAAGCACATGGAAAACGCTATGACTGTATCAAAACACATTTTAAAAATTCAAATGGCACAGTTACATTTAAAAATAAAAATATAAGTTAATGTTAACGACAATCTGTTGATAATTTGAAATTTATTTACTGTTTGAAATGTTACAAAATTCTGCTTTATATACTGTAGTAAAAGTTTCGAAGTAACATATGCAAAAGTTAACTTTTCACAGTAACCGGTTTGCAAATCCCCATCGGGGAGGCTTGACAGGTTACTAAAGTTAGCAATTGTTTCCCGGTTTCGTTCGAAATCGGGAGTTTCCTTTGTGATGCGTGTATGTGGTCGCAGGGTCGCAAAACTGTCCCATTTTTTCAAAAACTATTTCTGTTAACATAAAATGAATTGTATTCATTTCTATTAATTGAAGTATCCTCCCGTTTTTCACAACGCCACTTTCATTTTGATGAGTTTTGCTCAGTAGGCGTTGTTCAGTAAATACTGTTCAGTGAGCACCACTCACATTACGCATTTTTCCGTGAGCACCACTCACATTACGCATTGTTCAGTGAGCACTACTCACATTACGCATTGTTCAGTGAGCACTTCTCACATTACGCATTGTTCAGTGAACACTACTCACTTTACGCATTGTTCAGTGAGCACTACTCACATTACGCATTGTTCAGTGAGCACTACTCACTTTACGCATTGTTCCGTGAGCACTACTCACTTTACGCATTGTTCAGTGAGCACTACTCACATTACGCATTGTTCAGTGAGCACTACTCACTTTACGCATTGTTCCGTGAGCACTACTCACTTTACGCATTGTTCAGTGAGCATTTCTGACGGTGAGTGTTGTTCAGTGAGCACTACACACAGTGAGCATTGTTAGTGATCATTACTCAAAATAAGAACTGTTCTGTGAGCATTGTTCAGTGAGCACGCCTTACAAAGAGTACGATTTAGTGAGCACTACTAACAGTGAGCATTGTTCGGTGATTACTCATAGTGAGCATTGTTCAGTGAGCAATACTTACAGTGAGCATTGTTGAGTGAGCACTACTCACAATGAAAACTTTGCAGTGACCATTGTTGAGTGAGCACTTCTCACAATGAGCATTGTTCAGTGAGCATTACTCACAGTGAGAGTTGTTCAGTGATCACTACCTTCAATGGGAACTGTTTAGTGAGCATCGTTCAGTTTGCACTTCTCACAGTGAGTATTGTTCAGTGATCACTACTCTTAGTGACCATTGCTCTGTTACTGTTCAGTGAGCATTGTTCAGTGAGCATTTTCACGGTGAGCATTGTTCAGTGAGCACTTCTCACGGTGAGTTTTGTTCAGTGAGCATTATTCACAATAAGTACTGTGCAGTGAGCATTATTCATTGAGCACTTCTCGCAGTGAGTATTGTTCAGTGAGCACTTCTAAGAGTGAGAATTATTCGGTGAGCACTTCTTACAGTGAGAATTTTTCAGTGATCACTTTTCACAGTGAGTGTTATTTAGTGTGCACTACTCACATTGAGCCTTGTTCAGTGAGCACGTCTCATATTAAGCACTGTTCAGTGAGCACTACTAACAGTGAGCATTGTTCAGTGAGCACTTCTCACTGTGAGTGTTGTTCAGTGAGCATTTCTCACAATGAGAATTGTTTAGTGAGCACTTATCACATTGAGCAATGCTTAAGTGAGCACTTCTCACCGTGAGTATTGTTCAGTGTTTGGACAGTTTTAAATAATGTAGGCCTCTTTACAGATGTAAATAATTTAATATGCATGATCTGCTCGTCCTTTGAGAAAATTATGTTTTAAGACAGCTGGCTTTTATTAAAACAAAGTTCCATGTCGTGATTCGGTAGAGTTTTATTCAGTTTTTTGCCTAGAAAGGTAGTTGGGATATCTGAATACCTCTTTTCAGCACTCATACAGTGCTGCTTGATGCCACATTACCATAGATACAGCGGCTAAAGGTACTTCTAAAATACTACCGACTAGATCGTGACGAAAAGCTATTGAAACAAACATGATAAAGACTGCAATATCCCTGTAAATAAATCAATGCATCAATCAAACTTAATCATTTACTGTTGTTGTTGTTGTGTGACGTCATTCACAGATTTGTATCGGATTGCAAGGTAAAATAATGTTACGGATGGCAAATATCATTCACCGTTGGATTCATACGTAGATTACTTGTTGATTTGTTGTCATCCTCGGTAACCCAGACTATTCATTATCCTCGGTAACCCAGGCTATTCATTACCCAATTGAATAAATCTCGTACTTATGAATAATTAATGAGGTAAATTCAAGCCTTTCGATTGGTTTCTTGATATTTTTCTCAAGATTAACTATCCAATGAAATCGCGGCTCTCAAACCGTGTTAGGGGAAACATTAAAAAGCTTCCATGCTTGTCAGTGATGTAGTTTTGTGCATCACTCGTCTCGGATTGCAGATTTCTATATGATCGTCCCTTAATCGGGACAAAAAAAATCAATCATTTTTTTTCAACGTTCTGCATGGTGGTCATTATTTGAGGATACTCTTCATTGTGGAGGTGCTCTTATATTTCACTGGATGAAAAATAGTCATGAATATTCATGTATTACGAAGTTTTGCCAGTCTATTTTCCCACGGTATATGACGGAGAGAAGAGGCAGGAATTAACCGTGGAGAGAAGCGGCAGGAATTAACCGTGGGTTCCGACGATGTATATGACTGAGAGAAGCGGCAGGAATTAACCGTGGGTTCCAACGATGATTTGTTGTGGGATCAATCTTTTCGCAAATTATGGAGAAAAAAACAGTGACACATGTAATTTTTGACATGGATGGTCTTTTGCTGGGTTTGTTATTTATTTTCGTATTACATTGCTAGTTGACAACCATTTAATGTCGAAACAGTTAAGTTTGCAAAATATTTTCGCAATTGAATTAGAATCTAGATTCTATAATATCATGGCTTGATGGGTTTCCGATACGTAAGAAATAAAAGGCGATCATCCTACAAAAACACTAGACCTTGTTGATTTTATTTGGTATGTGCCATTGTCTAGTGGTGCTCTATTAGACATTTGCAACGTGAAACGACTAGCGAGGGGAAGCGAGAAGCGAGGACGTGAAGCGAGTAAATTCGAGGGGTCGTTTCAACAGTATAAGTGCATGCCGTATTGGAAGGAAAATATAAATGCCATAATTTGCTTTGTTTTTGTAACAATTGTTACAGGATCTTATAAATCTATCTGTGTGTATTATCGACTCTAACTGGTTAAAATGCAAATTGTAACTTGAAGTCATTATCAATGAAAATCATCTCAATATTTTTGGCATCTTCTTTTTCATAAATTGTACTGGTTGGACTTGTGCGTTGTCATCTGATGACGATAAAGGTAAAGCAGCGTCCCTAGCATCGACAGCTGCCCCGGGCTGAGGCGTAAGGCACATTGGCTGCCTGTTGCGCCAATGTATCCAATGCGCCTCAGTCTGGTGTAGGCAATGCGCCTCAACCCGGGGCAGCCAATCCGCGTCACCCTGTTGCAGCCAGTGTAGCCAACGCGCCTCAGCTAGGGACGCTGCGGCAGCAGCTTTACCTTCATCGTCATCAGATGACAACGCACAAGTCCAACCAGTACAGCGTCGACGAAAACGACCACTCGCAGAGATTGTAAAAGAAAACTACATGATTTACTCTCAATTTATGAAAAAGAAGATGCCAAAAATATTGAGAGAACTAGGTATTAGTTCCTCAGATGATTCTGATTGATAATAATTTAATAAAATTTGAAAACTAAAGGACATAAAACATGCATCGAGTTTTTCTTCACCTTGGCCTTATTGTCTCCAAACGCGACCCATGTGTCATGCCGTGTATATCATCGTCTGCTTAAACGTTTATAAGAGTAAAAATCCATTTTCATTGATAATGACTTCAAGTTACAATTTACATTTTAACCAGTTAGAGTCGATAATAACACAGATAGATTTATAAGATCCTGTAACAATTGTTACAAAAACAAAGCAAATTATGGCATTTATATTTTCCTTCCAATACGGCATGCACTTATACTGTTGAAACGACCCCTCGAATTTACTCGCTTCACGTCCTCGCTTCTCGCTTCCCCTCGCTAGTCGTTTCACGTTGCAAATGTCTATTAGGTTTGTTCAAATCATGCTCGTTGGGTGAAAATTAACCGCGCCCACCTGGAGGGGGGCCCTTCACTTTTTATAGATTTATAGGAGAAACATAGCCTCCAATGAGTTCCTATAGCAAACACTGACTTACAAAGCAACCGCTGACTTCCTTAGCAACCGGTGAATTTCTTAGCAACTAGTGACTGGCCCTAGCAACCAATGACTTTCCCTTAGACCAAGTGACTTCCTTAGCAACCAGTGACTTTCCCGAGCAGTCAGTGACCTCCTTAGCATTAATTAAATTCCTTAGCAATAACTAAGCCCCGTAGTAACTAGTGACTTTTCTTAGCAACCAGTGACTTTCTTAGCAATGTATCATTAAATGTAATGTAAAATGATAAAACGCAAGATTAAATTCATAATAGATGATTTTGCTGAACATTACTCCCTTAACATGGTTAACCTCTCTACCCTATCCGTTTTTATTCCATTTTTTACATTTTTTGTTTTAAAATAAAATGTAGACCCAGGCCTGCTGTGTCTTACAGCAGCTACACCCCTGATTGTGTGACAAATAGGGTATCTAGGAGCAAACACCAGAAGCAAGAAGCTTCTCTTAATCTTCCTGACATTACCCATTTTGATGCCGAGTGTCGAGCAAGGGAGCTGCTAGTATCATTTATCTGCTTGGGCCTAGCATCTTGCGACTTGATGTGAAGGTTGGTCATGACCAGTAGATGACCTGTATAGTAGGTTAAAAGTAAAGGTCAAAGCGACATTGAATGAATAGCGTCTTCAAACTTCATGTGGATGATGGTCATGAACAGATGGCCCCTATTGACTTTGAGGACAGTAGGACAAAGGTCAAGGTAACAGTGACCTTGAATATGGTAAATCAGTTTATAGCATCTTGAAACTTGGTGTGGAGGTTGCTCATGACCGGCAGATAATCCCTATTGATTTTGAGGGCAGTAGGTCAAAGGTCAGGGTCACAGTTACCTTGAATAGAAAAATGTTTCTAGCATCTTTAAACTTGATGTGGAGGTTGTTAATGACCATCAGATGACCCCTATTGATTTTTAGGTCAAAGGTCATACCCGAAATATTTGGTTTCCACACAATAACTCTAAAATGCATGGGCCTAGCATATGAAAATTCATGTGGAGGTTGGTCATGAATATATGTCAAATGGTTCCTTGCATAGTTCGACTTTTTGCACATTACTGATTGCATCTAGAGGGCATTGGTGTTTTACATAGGGTCTTGTTTTACTTATAATACCATCTTTTAAAACTCTTGGGCTTTTTTCATTATATTTCCATGTTTAGGAAGCCAGGAACTGATTCCATTTGTATTGATTTTTAAGTTGTTAAGATAGGTCAAAATTTCAAAAGCACTTTTCATGTAATTTCCGGTACATTTAAGTTTTTGAAATAATATTTTGTCTATTTAACACCTCATTTCATTATTTTATTGCGTTTTACGCTCACTTGATTTAACCTAGATTTCAACAGGAAATATGTAAAAAGCTTCAGTCTGCTCTAAACAACAAGGTCTGGAATTTAGATATTTTACAGGTAGCATTGGCTACTTAACCTATACCAAGTAATAATATTCAAACAATGATCCTCGCTGGGACGTCTCATATAAGCTCACATGTGTGTATAGGGAAATCTTCGACCATCTTCTTGTCTAAAACCACAAGACAAAGAGCTTAGGTATTTGGAATGTAGCATAGTGTAGTGGACTAAGGTCAAAGTTTACCCTTTCTGGGACAAATGTTGACCTTTCGTTATAGCCAATGGTAGCCAAGCAAGCGATGTAGGGCCATTTTGGCCCTCTTGCTCTTAATTACCCCTTGTACACAACTCCTCATTACTTATGCATGTATTTTACATAGACACGGAAAGACTTTACACAGAAGCAACACAGAATGTGTGTGATCAGTATGGTAAGAAGTACACATGGGATATCAAACAGACGGTAATGGGCAAAAAACAACCAGGGGCAGCCCAGAGTATTGTAGGTAAGCTACAAATACAATCATGTAGGGTGCTTTTTAAACCTGCTCAATCAAAGACTGCAACTGAAACATTTATACAGAGTAAAAGCGTAGGAAGGAAGGTACAGGACATTGGGGCTGCCGAGTTTGTGACCATGGACAGGGTGGGTGTTTGCCTACCCTTTCTTGAGAACAGAATGTCTTAACAATGGTGAAAATTTATTCTGTGACTGCTACTAGTTTTCTGAATTGTATATTGTTTGGCCTCTACATATTTGTCAGTCAACCATTTACTTGTAAGCTCCTGAAAGTAACGTTTTTAAAAATAGGCGTGAGATAGTTGTCTGAGTTTATAGTCAGTTAACACTGGGGTTGGCTTCTCGTTACCAAAAAAAAAAACATCTGAGATTTAATAATGAAGAAAATAAAAGGTTATTAAAAACATGACCCACAGGTGTCACTTGATTTAACAAAGGCTTATAATTATTATAGGGAAAACTTAAAAACTATTCTTCTCCAAAACACAAGGTCTAGAGCTTAGATAAATAGTATACAGCATTTCTATATAACATAAACATCTTTTCTTCAAATCTTTCCCCTGTAATCATAATTGCCCCGTCCCGGGACTTGTTTTCCATAGACATGGTAAGTATATACATGTGTGCATTCAGAAACTTCTGGTATGTCATTGTCTAGTTGACATCTACCAAGATTATTCTATTCATGACCGAAGTTAACTTTGCGACAGGACTTTATACCAAACATATCCTTACAAAAGAAAAACTTCCAAAATCATATTGTCAATAACTACTAGGCCCAGAGCATAGATATTTGGAATATATATTCATATGCGGTGTCCCTCAAAGGTCCATACTTGGACCGCTTCTATTTTTAATCTACCTTAATGAACAGTCAGGTTGTAAAAATAAGTTACTTTTATATGCTGATGATTGCATACAGTCACAGGTAAAAGTAACAACCAGATTGAAACTGTGTTAACCAGTGAACATGGAAACAGACTTTTAAACACTGCAACTTCGTTGTTGTTGTTTTCAAAAATGTTTTATTTCAACTCTCGCTGAACGAAACAAGCTTGCAGTTATGGAAATAATATACAGCTACTTATATGACATAAACATTTATTCTTCCCACCATTTCTTGTAATGTCATAATTGTCCAGACCCTAACCCTTCCCTAAAATGGTAAAAATATCGCTGTGTATACTACTTATAGCTTAAACGTTAGGTTAAGTAATAATATTTGCAAATATTCTAATTTTTTATCTATGCTTTTGAAGTTTAAATTAAATTTGACATAGATAATTGACATAGAGAGTGCCTCTAATTCAATATAACTTTAAAACCAAAATAGCATAGATGAAAATAAAGATATCTCGAGAGGTGTGATGCATTAGTTATGGATGGATGGCAGAAATGTAAATGTGCAGATTGATTTAAATATTTTGGGAAGGTTATGTAGGTCATTGAAGAGCAAATTGCAATAAAAGTATGCATTTTTACCCATGCATAACACGAGTAATATTGATAACAACTTCGTCTTCAATGTGGCAAATGTTTTTTTTGCAAATATATGTACAAGTTATGTATAAATAAGATACCCTTGTACACAAATTTGAAGTTTACGTTTTTTTACAAAAAGAAGATTAAATCAGTTTAGTCAACTATTTTTGACATGAACGAGCCTAAGTGTAAACATAGTTTATACCTCCATGACTGCCTACTTTTTCTAAACGGTCCAGGCCTAACTACCAACTATGACTATGTGAGAAATTTGACAGGTTACAAAACAATGCTTTTTCCGCAGGTAAATTCATGAAATGATGAAGCTTATTTGCTTGTTTAGTGTGAATGTCCCACTAGAAAAAAATTGATTCATGGCAAATACGGTAAAAAGATTAAAATAAAGTTTGTGAATAGCTCAGTGAACATCATACCTGATTCACCGAGGTTCTTTAAGTATGCCCCCGGTCCGAAGAAGCAGGGGTATATTGCTTTGCACATGTAGGTCGGTAGGTCGGTCGGCCGGTCAGTAGGTCGTGGACCTAGCATCTTGAAACTTGGTGTTGAGGTTGGTCATGACTAGCAAATAACCCTTATTGATTTTGAGGCTAGTAGGTCAAAGGCCAAGGTCACAGGAACCCGGAATTGTTAAACAGTTTCTGGACGATAACTCGAGAACGGGCGGACCTACAAGCATCTTGAAACTTGATGTGGAGGTTGGTCATGACCAGCAGATGACCCCTATTGATTTTGAGGTCAGTAGGTCAAAGATCAAGGCTACCAGGATTTTTTGTGACCACATGAATTTTTTTAGGCCATTTTTTGTAAGGCCAACAATTTTTTTGTAAGGCCAAATACATGTATTTTCTTTTTCTTTTAAGGCCAAATCTTTTACTTTTTTCTTAAGGCAAACACTTTTTTTAAAAGGCCAAAAATTGTACTTTTTTAAGGCCAACAACGATTATTTTTTCACAGTGACTTTCATTTTAAAAACGGGTCATTGGATAGTTCGACTTTTTTTACATTACTGATTGCATCAAATGGGGCATACATGAGGTATTTTTATAATTACAATAGGGCATATTTGAACCAATTATAAATGTAAAACGTCGTTTTTTCACTATTGGCATTCGACGTCGCGTTGCTAGGAAACAAAGAGAAAAATAGAAAAACTAAAACGAACACAATATGAACAACGTGTAAGAGTACCATTACGAAAATATTTCAAAACAATCGTAGAAAACTTGCTTTTTGACGTGTGATGTCGGAGAAAGATCGCATACTACTTTGATTTATTCAGGGATCTTATATACAATAATCTAATAAATCCTGATTCATTCTACAAAGATAAATAATGTGTTTTAAATACATATCGAAAGTATACATTGCATATTATGATGTAAATGCTATAGTTTTCAAATCAATTCAGTAGAGACGTGTATGACGTCTAGTTGTGCATATTATAATTTAGGGTCACTGGTTCACAGATCAAGGTCACGGGGACTTGAAATCGGAAAATCTTGTCAATTCTTGACTTTAATTAGTCTCCAAAACCCCTTGCTGGATTTTCATAAAATCAGTATGAAGTCTAGTTGTGCATATTATAATTTGGGATCACTAGCTAGAACGTCAAGGTCGCAGGGACCTGAAAACAGAAAATCTTGTCCGTGCTTCTTCTTCAAAACCCCTCGTACGTTGCAGGAAATATCAGTGTGAAGTCTAGTTGTGCATATCATAATTTGAGGCCCGTGGCCATTTAAAGACAAAGAATACATATTATTTCTAGAGAAATGGAATATCTGTAAATAATTGTCTTTTTGAATTTATTGCAGATGCTTTAGAACTTCCAATTTCCGTTGAACAGTACTTGACAGCCGTAAACAAACAACACAACATACTGTTTCAAACCACACTATTTATGCCAGGTAGGCTTGTTTCCTTATTATTTAATTTTTGCCTCATACACTTGTTTCATACATTTATTAGCTCAACTTTTCAATCATTGCATCCATCAAAAGGCAAGAGTACATAACTCTGTTAAGGTTTTTGCAGAACTATGGCCCCTTTTCAACTTAAAAAATGCATTAAATCTGTGTACTTCGACATTTTGTTGTGAATTTTAGAAAACTTATTTACATCATAACCCCATCTATAGGCAAGAAAGGGTAACAATGTCAAGGAATTTCTTTTTAAATTGAGGCCTTTTATTGACTTATAATCATTATTAGGCATCAGTCCACGTTAGAGATATTACTTTTTTATAAATCTCACATGCAGGCAAGAGAAGGTAAGTCTATCCAGCATTATTTTTGCATTATTGCCCTTTCCAGTAAGGATCTTAGTTAAGTTTTTCCCGGAGCCAGCTGAATTTTCTATGTTATGTAATTAAAGTGTTGTGCCATTCAAAACCAAAATTTCACTATATTGACTGCAAGAATGAATGCAATTTTAAGACTAATGATATTTTCTTATTGTCTAAATTCAAGGTGCAGAAAAGTTAGTTCGACATCTTCACAGTCACAAAGTGCCAATTGCTGTTGTAACAGGGTCCAACTCGCAAAAGTTCGAACTGAAAACCCGCAATCATAAAGACTTCTTTTCATTATTCCATCATCATGTGTTGTGTGGGGATGATCCAGAAGTAAAACATGGAAAACCACACCCAGATGCATTTGAAGTAGGAGCTAAAAGATTTGAAGACTGTCCTGATCATTCTAAGGTACTTATGTTAATTTCTTTAGTTTCTTTAGTTTTCAGTCCTGAATACATTTCAATAAATCTTACCTTTTAATGATGTACATATTCACTACAGTATGTATTTTTTTGTGTCACATGCTCATACGTACATGTTAATTTTGAAAATACACTGTAGTCTTACTCAGTTGTCTGCTTTGCTTACAACTACTGATTTAAGAATGATTATAGAAAATGTACATTGCTCATTAAAATCCATTGAAACAGGCTGTAGGTTTGAATCCTGAATCTTAAAAAAAAAACCCATAGGATTTGAGTTTCCTTAAGTTGGGACGTTGGAATTCGGCAATAACTTTTGATTTCGATAAAGTACTGAAGTGGAGTAAATTAAACCACACAAAAAAATGTGTGAAAATGAAAACTGCCATTAAAAGTATAGTATAACAAGTAATATCTTTAAAAAAAAAGATGGTCGACGTAGGTGACGTAATAAACACATTTTGTGTTTCAGAAGGCCCCGGGCAGTACCTGCTTATTCCGGTACCGAAACGCTAGCCATTAATCAATGACGCTAGATGTCCGGCCCCGGACAACACCTCGTTGAATACAAAGTTGATCTTCGTACTGTCCAGAAACCTTGACAAACGTGTTCTGTTTTTTTTTTTTCCCAACATGTTTATTATAATACTATAATATAAAAATATAACTTTTGTGTTTCAGAAGGTCCCGGGCAGTACACTGCTTATTCCGGTACCGAAACGCTAGCCAATAATTTGCGATTCTGATTGGTCACTTACGAAGTTGGTGCAACGCGCCATCCACGTCACGCAGTCGAAAAAAACTGAAAAGCAAAAGAAACACAATAGTGCTACCGATAAGACAATACTAAGAAAAACTTATCACCCCAAATCAAATTTGGAGGGAACTGATCAGCAACTTTTTACATGTAATTTTAATACAATAACCTTACCAGTATTGTTAAACTTACTACATGTATAGAAGACCCAATAAGTTACTGATGACTTAAAACATTCAAACTAAGAATAATGATAGGACAAGAGGGCTAAGATGGCCCTTTATCGCTCACCTGGCTACCATTGGCTATAATACAAGGTCATCAATAGCAGAAAGGGTCAATTTTGACCTGGGAGATATGATTTGAACATTCTTGAAAAATGTCAATGATACATGCCAAGTACCTCAGCTATATGCCTTATGGTTTATGAAATAAAGATTTTTAAAGTTTTTCCTTTATAAGCCTATGTAAAATCAGCATACCCCCGAGCGGGGTCAATTTTGAGCTAAAAATGATGAAAACTGCACCATTTTTCTACACTGAAAATGTAAAATCCCTAATTATGTTTTGAAGATATATACATGAAAATATAAAAGTCTCTCTGAGTTAAAGAGGTAGATAGTTTCTGAACACTATAGACATCACAGAAGAGATAGGTTTGTAATAGATACACTAGCGTAGTCCTGTATATAACTTTTGTAACTATATTTGCAGATCCTAGTGTTCGAAGATGCAATGAACGGTGTAGAGTCAGCCCATGCAGCTGGTATGCCTTGTGTATGGGTACCACATGCTGAACAAGATAAGACTGTCCTTGAAGGAAAAACTGAACTAATCATAGACTCTCTGGAAGAGTTTCAACCTGAAATGTTTGGTTTGCCACCATATATGCCTTAGGACTTGTGCACTTTTATGCCCCAAAAGATGGGCATATTAAAATCGCACCGTTCGTCCGTCTGTCTGTCCGTCCGTGTGTCTGCACTTCAATTTATGTCGTGTCCAGGTTGTAACTTTTGTTATACGTGAAGGCATTTTCAAATCACATGGCACAAATCTTAACAATGTTAAGATGACGTGTCGCGCCAGACCCGAGACCCCACCTCAAAGGCCAAAAAACCAAAAATAATATCAAACAGGGAATGCCACGTACCAAAAACGCAGCCTCCCCAAAACGAACCCCACATCACCCAGAAGTGCACACCACCAACAAACACCCGCGCACACGCACCACACACGAACACACACCACAATCATGTAACACACATATATCATACCAACACACACTAGCTACAAAGCAAAAACGAGGACAAAACGAACAATTAAAGGAACACAGGGGGCACCGCCTTGGAACGGTCAGTGGCAAAAACACCACTGGGGAGCTTAAACCGGTTTATGGTGCGCACCCAACCTCACTCTTACCCCACCATGTTCAAAGTCCAGGACAGTGTAAATAAAAGTAATCCCTGCTAGGTGAATCTCTAACACACCATGGAAACAAAGGCTGGTATGTAAAACCAAAATGCTCTGTATAAATATATAAAAGCAACCTTGAGAACAAAAAACTTGTCTCATGCCTTTCAAAGGCCAACACAGAAGTCACACTTAGAATTAAAAGGTAATTAATGGAATTATGAATATATATATACCTGTATGTACACATTCCTGTCCGGACTGTAATTTTGGCATGCATTAGAGGATTTTGAAAAAAGAAGGCACAAATGTTCAGCACATCAAGACGTGTCGCGTGCAAGATCCACGTTCTTACCTCAAATTTCAGGGTCACACTTAGAGTTTAAATGTAGGGGAATTCTGTATTTAGGCACACATTTGTGTCCAGACTGTTACTTTGCCGTGTATTGAAGGATTTTAAAATAACTTTGCAGAGATGTTCAGAACATCAAGACGATGTGTCGGAGGCAAGAGCAACAAACTTACCTCAAACTCAAGGTCGTAATTAAGAGTTTAAAGGTCATAGAATCCTGTATACAAGGTAATTCAGTCATGCATGGAAGAATTTTAAAGTTACAGGGCACAATTTTTGATCACACGGAGATGCCATGTCGTATGCAAGTCCGACGTCCTTACCTTGAAGTTCACACTTAGAGGTTAGACATTTTAGAATCCTGTATATATGCACATTTTCATGTCCGGATTGTGACTTTATACATTGAAGGAATTCAAATGTTTAGCACATGAAGATAAAGTGTTGTGCGCTAGTACTGTGTCCACACCTTGAAGGTCAATGACAAAAACTGTGAGACACCTCTTTGGGGGCATTTGTCACTTATGAGGTATAGCTGTTGTTGGTTTTATGATTATCTATATTCAGATTTTTTTATCTCTATGCGGTTTAACTGCGATTGACATACAGCCGGTGAACTAAGTCTCCCACCTAGTTGCGGAGAGACACATTGATTTAGTGGTGTCTGTTAGTCAGTCTGTATGTCACAAAAGTTTGTCAGCGTTACTCCTACACGCCTGGATGGATTTGACTGAAATTTGGTAGGAATGTTTTGTGCAAAGTGTAGTTGTGCATTTCGTCGGCATATTCCAGTTCAATGATTCTTAGTGAATTCATCGCCCCTTTTCATTAATTCTTACCCTAAGTCTGTCAAAGCAGCAACTTTTACACCGTTAGGCGGATTTTATCCAAACTTTACATGAATGATCAGTACTAAGCCAAGTTAAGCATGTTGTCGGCATTTGCAGGTCCAGTAATTCTTACCGAATATTTTAAAGGCCATGAAATTATGAAAATAAGTCATATTTCGAATTAAATGCATTTGTAATACATGACACGCATACCCGTCTATCCTACAGTGTTATGTGGTGGGAAACAACCGTTTTCTTGTTAAAAAACAATGTAGTTGTTCTGTGAATTAAACTTTCTGACTTGACCTAGCTATTTAGTTAATCTACATCATTTTTTATTCACATTTCTGAATTTCATGCCATTGCTAGTGGGTTATTGTATTGCTTAAATGAAGACTTTAAAATTTGTAGTGCATTATTCAAGTTTAATCACTTTGCTTATCTATTATTAATTTTCGTATGGTTTTTTAGTTCTAGTATATGTAAAAAATAATGAAGCAAAACAGGACAGTAGTCTCCCTTTGCTTCCGTATTGTGATCAGAATAAAGTGTACGCCTTCTATATGTTTACGTGTTGCTTAGATTTTATGTTTAAGAAAATTGCCTTGAGTGAGATATTTTATGATCTATCTGTCATTTCCCTGACCACAATTACCTTGTGAATGCTCTAGGGACCAGATTTTGTAGCAAATAAGCATGGAAATTGGCCAGATTATCACCCCCCCCCCACCCCTTCAAAGAAGCGGGGGTATATTGCTTTGCACATGTCGAGGTCGGTCCGTCTGTCTGTCGGTCGGACAGTGCAGAACGGTTTCCGGACAATAACTTTGGCCTACAATCCTCAAACTTGGTGTGCAGGTTGATCATTGCCAGAAACTTATTCCTATTGATTTGGGTCGGTAGGTCAAGGATCGAGGTAACAGTGATCCGGAATTGGTCGGTCGGTAGAGAACGATTTCCGAATAATATCTGAAGAACACTTTGGCCAACAAATCCTCAAACTTGGTGTGTAGGTTGGTCATCACCAGTAGATGGCCCCTGTGGATTTTAAGGTCAGTATGTCAAAGGTCAAGGTCACAGTAACCGGGAATTGTAGAAGGGTTTCCGGACAATAACCTAAGAACACGTGTGTCTAGTATCTTATCTTGAAACTTGATGTGGAGGTTGGTCATGACCAGCAGATGACCCCTATTAATTTTGAGGCAGGTCAAAGGTCACAGTGCCCTGGGATAGTAAAACGGTTTCTTGACGATAACTCGAGAACGGTTAGGCCTAGCATCTTGAAACTTGATATGCAGCCTGACCAGCCGATGGTCCCTATTGAATTTGAAATCAGTAGGTTAAAGGTCAAGGCCACCGGGACTTTTGTTTCGGCTCTATGAATATTTTGTAAGGCCAAATCAATCATTTGAAAAATAAAGGCCAATCAAAAATTGTATTTTTTAAGGCCAAAAACGATTATATTTTCACCGTGACTTTTACTTTAAAACAGACTCTTGTATAGTTCGACTTTTTCTTGATTACTGATTGCATCAAAGGGGGCATACATGTTTTGCAAACAGCTCTTGTTCATAATGACTTTTATGTTGAAAAAAAAACTAAGTCACACGTGATCTGACTGTAGATTTATTCATAAGGTCAAATCAAGGAAAGCTTAGGCCACATTTTTGTGCCACAATGTTTGTAACTAATCATATGATAAATTTGTGAAAATCTTTTACAGTACATTGCTTATAAGTACTTGTTTTGCATTCTCGTACGTCCAGAGCATTCGTTACACAGTTTGTCTGAAAGGTTGGCGAACCCTGTTGTTTTAGTAGCCTTCCGTTAAACAGACATACACTTATATTATTCAGTGTCACAACTACTCATAAAATATTTCTCTATAAACTCGTAGAAACCTAGTTAGATTTTTATAGTAAAAAATAATTTATTCAGTCGAAAGGCGCCAAATGTCACATTGTGAGAAAAAAATACGAACCTTGGCCGGGATTCGAACCCATTTATCTTAAGTTGCAAAGTATCCGTTATTCACTGGCCGAGAAAGTATAAATACTGTACACTTATATTTAACATTAATTTGGCTGTAACAACATATTATGTTGATAGATATGAATTATTTACGTGCTTATATTATGAACACATTAAAAAAAGAGTGCAAACGCAAGAGTAGTTTTTTGTCTATTCTTATTCGGTATTAACCAACTAGCGGATATTTCTTATTTCAAAAAATGTTATACATTCTACTTGTCATTTCCTTGGCCGATTGAAGAGCTCCAAACTTCCGGAAGTTTAAACTATGATAATAAGTCTCGGGAGACTTGAAGTGTGGAGACCCGGACCTGGAGTCCTCCTTTTAGTTCATAGTTTATACCAATTTATTTTAGCTCGATTGTGAAGAAATCTTGTAGCTTATCAAGTCACTCTCGAGTCCGCTTCCTGGAAAAAACAAGTACTGGTGTCATATATGGAGGTACGGTCGTGACCCCAGTGGGGCTAGGATCTGCAACCTCCGAGATGAGCGGCAGACACCTAAACCTCTACTTCCCTTATGCACGTAGGGGAATCACAAGATCAAAGTAATCACTAAACAAAAGTAAATCTATGAAACTATTAGAAACTAATGAGAGCCGTTTAGCCCATCATATGGCAACGTAAATGTGTTCTAGAACTACACAGGTCGCAATCATATTTACCTTGCGGTTTTACTAAATACTTCAAGAAATTGAAATAACTTAGTTTTGAAGTGCTGAGCACAACCGGAAGGTGACTATGATTGAGAGCTGTATAGTTCTTGAATACTTTCATGTAGCCATATGATAGGCTATATTTTATATTTACAGATAAATCGGTGCATAGAATGACCAAAATCAACCAAAAAAAAAAAACGAATAAGACCAAAAAGGGCCACTTATCTAATATTTTTCGTAATTTGAACCGTATTTGCGTCCCCTGAAAATTCGAACCATTTCTTAAAATGAAATTCCTGTTACAATTACTTGAAAATTATTATAGTTTTTTCTTTCTTATGAGACTGTAGTGTACGTACGCTGATGAAAAACCTGAAACACTTCATGAATGAAAATCACATTGAAATAGCGTCTTTACAGTGTTCGCGGGAGCACTAGGTGCGTAGCACGCAAGTGTAAATTACGTTCGATGAAAATAATTCTCTCATTTTCTTCAAATGTTGTTTCAAATAAGTCGTGTTAGAATCGAAATAATAAGTATCCAAGTTTGGTTTATGATAGAATAACGCTCGTTTGTCGTTCTTATGCGGAATAATATATAATTCAGGCCTACGGTCTTCGTGATATATTCTTGCGCATAAAATCTCCAAAGTCGGGTTATTCTACGATGAACCAAACATGGATACATATTATTTCTTAAATATTCAAATGATAAATTAGACATTATCTTTGGGGGAAAATGTTGTTTCCGGTCTGCATAGTCCTTTTTTAGTCTTTTTCTTTTGGTTGTTTTCAGTCTTTTTATGCACCCCAGATAAACGACTTTCTTTATTTTCTAAAAAATTCACAGATCTACTTTTGTTTAGAGATTATTTTGATCATGTGATTCTCCACCGTGCTAAGGTAAGTCCTTCCTTTTGGTAATGCTTTCCATGATATGAACGTTTTGTGAATGTGTAGTTCTTTGTTAAGTATATCTTGATCTCCAGAGAAAGGGACGATTCATTTAACATAAGCAAATTAATGTTTTCTAACCTCTATAGGTATGACTTCACCATATCGGTGGGACTTGCAACCAGCCAATTGATGTAGGGAACTTGCGAACCTATTACGGGCGACACCCGACCATAAGTAAACGTATGTACGAGAATTTAATTGAATACTCAAAGCAATCAAATAAGTAAGCTGTACGTCATACCTATACCAATGGAACATTGGAAAGTGTCGACTCCTGGATGATACGATAACATACTTATAACGCTGCACCGTCTATAAACTTCCGAACAACTTGACGTCATTTTTCAAAAGATATTGTGAAGTCATTAAATAATAGCCACTTTTGTTTTGAAAAACGCAATACTTTTCCATTGAATGCATGTTTGTACTTTGAAATGTAAAGAGATCATATCTATCATATATTTATACACATTCCTAGTTAAAGATTGATGCTCTTTCTTGTGGCGCCATAAAAAGCACCATTTATTTTCGCAATCCACCCTTTATTCGTGACTCTATGGATATTCGGTAGGCCGTATCAATATTTTTCGTAACTTGAACCGTTTTTGCGTCCCTGTAAATTCGTGTCATTTCTTAAAATGCAATTCCTGTTATGCTTTCGCCCGATATAGGTATTGCCTATTTTCATATTAGATATCTGTGGTCTCTGAGTTTTCGATAATTGATATTACGGTGTCCTATGGCTATCTGAAGATATTGAATTTTTTGACAGAATGTAAACAAAAATCCTACAGACGAGGGGGTGATGTCCTACTGGTGCAATTTTCGGCTATAACGTAACACATTATGTACATAAAAAAGGCATTGGTAGCACTAAAGTTTTCTAGAATTTATATTACAGTGTCCTGAGGCTATCTGAAAATATTGAAGTTTTTGACAGAATGTAAACAAAAATCCTACAGACGAGGGGGTGATGTCTTACCGGCGCAATTTTCGGCTATAAAGTAACACTTTATGTACATAAAAAAGGCATTTTTATGTGATACCAAGGTGGTTCTACAGATTTATTGGGGCGTAAGTTCTCAACGAATGTTTTGGTATGCGGACCGTGCTTTAATGATATACAGTAAGTCTATGGAAAATGATTTAGTGTAGTCATACCAGATATTGGTGATTCACACGATTACTTTTTCCCCTGACACGTTCACTGACCAATTTTGGTTGTAAAAAGTTTTGTTAGTGATGGATAAAAACACAGTGACACATGTAATTTTTGACATGGATGGTCTTTTGCTGGGTTTGTTATTTATTGACATTTTCATATGCTGGTTGACACCCAGTAAATGACGAAACAATTATGTTTGCAATATGTTTTCGCGATACTATTTTAGTATCCGGATACGTATATATTCGGCTGCATTAATGCATTTTAAACTTTTGCTTCGTTTCCGTTATTCGACTAAATTTGCACAGTAGACTATGAATAATCAAACTCTTAACAGGCATGATTGAAGACTATTTTCACTTTTTATGTTCGCCTGTTCTCTATGCTGTTTTACATTCTGTTTAAACTGCCAAATGGATGTCTTATAAACAGATATACGTCTGTGCTAAAGATAAAAGGTACTTGAATAAAGAATCATTATTTAATAGTACATATAGTCAGCATACAATACAAGCTACAAAGCAAAATTGTGCGACAAACACATTATCGAGTAACATGCACTTACCTTTTTTAACAGAACATTTCTTTTATCTTCCTGACACGTAGCCTTTTAAATACTGAGAGCCAACCAATGGAGCTGCCAGTACCATTTTTCACGTCTTTTGACCTCTTGTACATGGTATTCTAACAGTACAATGAAAATCTGTATATTCTCGACTTCGCCGTGACGTCATACTGACCAGTTAACCAATCGGATTATTAGGTCGCGTTCGTTTCTTCATTCGGTAAAAGGTGAAAACTCGGACTTTACCGTTGACTCGTATGCAAGTTTAGATTTATTTAAAACGAAACAAAAAGCTTTTGACAACATAGAATTATTATAAAAACAATCTGATAGTTTCAAGGTGATGGATCGAAGATCGTCGCCTTCTTTCATTTCTAATCTTGGTTATTATATTATTCAAAGTTAAAGATGCATAGAGACCAGCGATGACAGCCGAGGAATCACCTATCCCTAATGTAAATATTTTTTCGGTACCCGGATGTGCGAAGCCGAGAATATTATGTTTTTCTAAATACCCCTTTGTACACTGTCAGGAATACTCTATAACCAAAAAAGTTATAGACGGTTCCTGACACAGTATAACTGTATACACAACTCCTCATTACTTATGCATGTATTTTACATAGATACAGAAAGACTTTATACAGAGGCAACACAGAATGTATGTGATCAGTATGGTAAGAAGTACACATGGGATCTCAAGGCGACGATAATGGGCAAAAAAGAATTAGTGTCTGCCAAAATGATTGTAGGTAAGCTGCACTTAAGCGTTGGATACCTTTTAAACTTGCTTAGTCAAAGACCAAATGAATAATATAACAGAGACAAGAAATGCTAATTTTTGAAGTGGATTTTGTCTATAAGGTTGACTGTATTTGGTTTCAGACATTTGAATATGGGAGTGTTGTGAATGAATATTCAGAGCGATTCAGTAAGCTACGGAAGTTTTCTTTGTTATCAACAGTGATAAAACTAAAATAAATTTGTGTTAACTATAAATGTGCTCAGTACAAGTCTGTTATTTGACCACAACATTGTACTCCTGAATTACAGGCATTATATTGACACTTGCATTTAGAAATAGAAATGAAGTTAACATGGTGCACACTTGTATTTGTTCATAAGAATTATTTCACTGTTACATAGTATTATAAACAAAAAGCATGTATATCATCTAAGTTTTACATATTCTTGTTTTCATTAATCTTGCTACATTCATTCTAATAAAAAATGCTTTTTAGCCAGACCTGGCTGTGTAAATTTCTAACAGTTTGTTAAACAACCTCTCTACGCCTGACCAAAAGACAAAGGGATACATTTTATTTCAAGTGAAACAACATTGTGATTTGAATTTGTTGCAGATGCTTTAGAACTTCCAATTACTGTTGAACAATACTTAACAGCCATACACAAAGAATACAACAGACTATTTCCAACCGTACCATTTATGCCAGGTAGGTTTGTTTCCTCATCTCTTTGTAACTGATATGTATATAGTTTGCTATTCCTGCATTTAGATTCCTAGTTTAATAAACCTGTACTTATAGTGTTCCGGCAAGAATAGTTAACTTGTTGGCCAGTTTACACTGGCTATCATTCGTATGCATTCTAAGAGCACCAGCTTTTTTTGCATGGCTAGCATGATTGTTCAACATATGTTTAGCTTCTTTTTGGAGTGCTTGCAAAACATAGATAGGTATCAGTAGTTGCTTGATGATTTCTTATCAGTAAAATTTGCATAAGTCTAGTGGGAAATGTCCTCGGGATCAGCTCAATTCTTTTTTTTTTTTTTTTTTTCTGTATGCCAATAGTGTAACCCCATTTATTATCCCCGTTATGGTTTAATGGGATAGTTCAGTTTATGCTCAAACTAGTGATTTATAGAAAGTCAATAACATTGACTACAAGAATGAAAGTAATTTTAAAGCTAAAGATATATGTCACATATTCTTATTGCCTAAATTCAGGTGCAGAAAAGTTAGTTCGACATCTTCACAGTCACAAAGTGCCAATTGCCGTAGTAACAGGGTCCAACACACAAAGCTTTGAACTGAAAACGCGCAATCATACAGACTTCTTTTCATTATTCCATCATCATGTTTTGTGTGGGGATGATCCAGAAGTAAAACATGGAAAACCACACCCAGACGCATTTGAAGTAGGGGCTAAAAGATTTGAAGATAGTCCTGATCATTCTAAGGTACTTATGTCAATGTCTTTAGTTTTCAGTCCTGCTATGCTTCAGTCAATCCTTCCTCTTAAAGAGATGTCAGTTAGTGTTCTTTTGTGTTTGGTACAGTATGTGTACATTTGTACATGTAGGTTGCTGGTTTTAGCTTACCTGGTAACAGCTCATACTTAGATGCATGTTAATTTATTGAGTACACAGTAGACTCTCGTACTTATGTGCTTTCTGATACTAATTTAAGGAGGAATAATGTTAGCTTATTATAGAAAATGTGAAGTAATTTTGTCATATGAAGTCCAAGGAAATACAATTAGAAACAATAGTGTAGGTTTTAATCCTATACATATATATACATGTAAAAAAAAAGGACAAGTTTTTTTCGGTTTCCCAAAGTTAGGACTTAAAAGTTAAATTATGTTATGCATTTATTTCAAGAAAACAGCAAGACTGAACACCAATGAATTAAGGTGTGTGTTCAAAAATTTTCAGCAGAAATAATATCTTTAAGTTAGCCAATACACAAAAACTCTTCCACACCTTACCAGTATGAAGATAATAATTTTCAAAATATGTCAGATTTTCTAATTTGACTTGAGACAGTCAATTTAAAAAAAATGGAAAAATGCATTAAGCAGCGATTTGCTTCCTTCCACTTTTCTTCCCGAGAATTTCTACAAACATCATTTTAAATGAGTCCGATTTTTATACCTAAAGCCCCAGAAAACTTCCAATAAAAACCCACATATATCATTAATTTAACACATTTAAATGAACTTAGCAATCCTGAAAAATGCTTTTATTAAAGAAATCACACAAAATACACTATGTGCAGTATAGAGGCGCTATAATCAGATATCTTTAAGTATCTTGCAGTATGCTTATAAAAAATTGTTCTGTGATGTCCATTGGAAATACATGTATTATATAACAAGTGTGTATTTTTTTGAATCATTGTATCGTATGCATAAAAACCCACTGGATTTGGCTTTCCCAAAGTTAAGTGCACGTAGTATCCTGCAATAGCTTTAAAATGTTTCAATTTACTTAAAGTGGTGGTAAAACTTATAGAAATTATATAAATAGAACAAAGGATGACATTAAATCACAGACACATTTGATACATGGATAAGTATCTATATTTTATGTCATATGCATATTATGAAAAGTAAAGATGCATTGCATGCAGCATGTCTTAATTTGGTATATATATTTACATTAGTATTATATTCATTTTTTGACTTTTAGTTGACAGTGTGCATGACTACATCTGGTTTAGGCTTTAGCCTGACACTGTCTTCTTAAATGACATGTCTGCTTTATATACAATACTTTTATTCCTGATCACAAGATTATGATGTGTTTTTTTTCCTTTTTTGAATATGCAAGTGTAAATATAAATCCTTCAGTGCTACAACGTTGTTAATCTTATTATCATTTCATTTTATCTATATAAAAATATTATCTACAATTGTATAACCTTAAGTTCAAGGAATATATGTCAGTCCGTCCATACGCCAGAGCATAGTCAGTCATGCAATAATATTAACATAGTATCAATAAGCAATTGGTTTAACACTATCCTTTTAGTGGGTAAAACTCATGTATTACACAGGAGCAGGGGCAGCCGGGGCGCAGTTGTGGCATGGTCCACAGTTTTGTGACAGTACATATGCTAAAGAATAATATCAAAGTGGTTAATTTGCCAATATTGTCAACATTCATATTATTTGTAGAGTTCATATGGTAGTGCTTTTCTGAAACTGATACAATGTAGTACTGATTTAATTAAACTGAGAGTTGAGTTAATGTATCACTGTGAGATGCTGAAAAAGAATTACCCCTCAGAGATGAGGCCCCAATGGGCTGGTGAAATTTTAAAAATGCTTCTGTTTTCTGAAAAGGCTTGTCAGAATATTATTTTGTTTGGCACAAATTATAAAATTTGTATTCTCTAACACTAGAAAATTTAAAATCTGGATTTTTACAGAAATGAGGTCCTTAAGAGGATTTACAAAATGTAGCGCTTTTCTCATATAATTATTCTATATAGAAAATTTTGTTGTCCGAAAGTAGTAGTACTGATTTAATTTAATTACAACAATTAAGTTCTTTATTACTGTTACTTGAAGAAATAAGATATTTACCAGAGATGAGGCCATAGTGGGGTTGTGGAATAAAAAAGTAATAATACACTATCTACTTGTTCCTTTTCAGCTATTTGCTTCATTTGGCGGGGTATATAAATTCACTTAATTTGCTTGTTATGACTTGATCTTACTCTACCCCTGTGGTTGGGGCAGTGGGCGACACCCTGAATGTATTGTAACTACATGGGCTTGATGCCCTCATGGTAAAACCGCATGCAAGTTGAAACTTGAACCACCAAGGAAGTGGCCACATATCAATGGGATAAAAATAGTTTCAACTCTTACATATTACATTTTTGATACAAAGGTTTTAATGTGCGCTAAAATACATTGGAAGTCGATGCGCCATAAAACACTGTCATTCATTGAACCAAATCATTCTGTGCCATTGAATGTAAGTTACCGGGTTTGAAAAGGTAAAAAATGATGACGAAATACACCAGTGTAGTTTCTTGATAATTTCCATAGTTAATTAATCAAGTAATTACATTTTCTGCCTCAAGTTAAAATAATAAATCTCAATTATTGTACCACTCATTAGAATGTCTTAATATTTACTAAAATGTCTTAATTAATGGAAAAACCCAATTATGTTTCAAAGATAATTAGCATATACATGAAGCTGTAAAGGTCTCTGTCTTAAAGGATGTTGATATTTTCTTAACACTTTAAACATCATAGAAGAGATAAGTTTGTAATAGATATACTAGCGTAGTCCTGTACATGTACATGTATATACGTTTTGTATCTATATTTAGATAATTAATTATAAAATGTTTTGCATCAATATTTTCAGATCCTAGTGTTTGAAGATGCAATGAATGGAGTAGAGTCATCACATGCAGCTGGTATGCCTTGTGTATGGGTACCACATGCTGAACAAGATAAGACTGTTCTTGAAGGAAAAACTGAACTAATCATAGACTCTCTGGAAGAGTTTCAACCTGAAATGTTTGGTTTGCCACCGTATGATTCCTAGGACATTGTATTTTTTAGGTTTTATGATTATCCATATTTATAATATTTTAACTAAGTGATTTAACTGTGATTGACACTAAGTCAGAGAATTGTTCTCTGGATTACGCTTTCTGACATGTCGGTCACATAGCTGTCTTAGCGTAGATCAGACGGAACAAGTCCTGTGTAGATCTTTATACATAATTTTACATATGCATGAGTCATAATTGTATGTGATTGCAAGAAGGTTACTGTGTTATTATACCCCCAAAACGAAGTTTAGGGGCTGATTTAGTTTATCACTGGTGGTTGGTCTGACCGAGTTTGGTACAGGTGTCGGTAGGTGGTCTAAGGTCTGGTCAGTCGGTAGAACGTAATACATTTTCCTTGTCCGGAGCATAACTTGAAAACTACTAGTTGGAATTCAATATTACTTCATACAATGGTCAAACACATTGAGAGGAAGTGCAGTGCACAAGAACCATAACTCCATCTTGACTTATTACAGAGTTATTGCCCTTTGTTACTTTTCCTTGTCCGGAGATTAACTTAAAAACTGCTGGTTGGACTTTATCACAACCTCATACAATGGGTCAAGCATTTTGAGAGGAAGTGCAGTGTACAAGAACCATAACTCTATCTTGACTTATAACAGAGTTATTGCCTTTTGTTACTTTTCCTGGTCAGGCATAACTTGAAAACTACTAGTTGGAATTCAATACAATTTCATACAATGATCAAGCACAATCAGAGGAAGTGCAGTGTACAAGAACCATAACTCTATCTTGAGTATTTACTTGAGTTTTGCCCTTTGTTACGTTTTCCTTGTCCGAAACTTAACTTGAAAACAACTGGTTGGATTCATTACAATTTCATACAATGATCAAGCACAATCAGAGGAAGTACAGTGTACAAGAACCATAACTCTATCTTGAGTATTTACTGAGTTATAGTCCCTTTGTTACTTTTCTTTGTCCAGAGCATAACTTGAAAACTACTAGTTGGAATTCAATACAACCTCATACAACGGTCAAGTATTTAAGAGGAAGTGCAGCGCAAGGAACCATAACTCTATCTTGACTCATTACAGAGTTATTGCCCTTTGTTACTTTTCCTTGACCAGACCATAATTCGTAAACTGACTAGTTGGAATTCAATACAACTTCATACAATGGTCAAGCACAATCAGAGGAAGTGCAGTTCACAAGAACCATAACTCCATCTTGACTAATCTACAGAGTTATTGCCCTTTGTTCCTTTTCCTTGTCCGGAGCATTATTGAAAACTACTGTTTGGAATTCAATACTTCTTCATACAATGGTCATGCACAATTTGTGGAAGTGCAGTTCAAAAGAACAGTAACTCTATCTTTCACTCATGTTACAGAGTTATTGCCCTTTGTTACTTTTACTTGTCCGGAGCATAATTCGAAAACTATTGGTTGGAATTTAATACAACTTCATACAATGGTCAAGTACATTGAGAGAAAGTGCAGGGTACAAGAACCATGACTGTATCTTGACAAATTACAGAGTTATTGCCAAGAACAATATCTCTCTTTAGTTTGTTTGCAAGGTATTCTGTTACTACGAACTTCCTCAGTTTATAAAGCTGTCTTTTGGGGATATTAATCACATTTAGTGATAGCTCTAGTTTAGAATTGTTTGTGACTAATTTAGTTTTCATCACTATGCTTATCTCTTACCTATTTTAGTACAAGTATTATTAAGTGGTCTTTACTTCTAGTCAATGTAGAAAGTAATAGATGGGACATACCAGAGCAAAACAGTCACATGACAGCAAGTCTCTCTTAGCTTATTTACAGTAGTGTTATCAAAATACATTGTACACCGGCTACTTGTTAAGGTATTGCTAAGATTTTGTGTTCACGCATGATTGACTTAAAGTCCGCATTTACTTTGTCACAATGTAAAAATACTAGGGGCCATATTTTGTAGCAAATCTGCACGAAAATTGTCCAGGTTGTTGTTTTGAAAAACTCTAGGTGAGTTGAAACTGAGTCATATTGGCTTAAAAAGCATTCCGGTCACCAAGTCAGATCAAAGAAACATTTTGTGAATATACTTGAGGCAACATTCTGTAACAGATCGTCACCAAAATTTATCAGAATATTTGTCTTGGTGAGTTTTATTTTAAGGTAAATAACTAAGTCATATGTGATCTGACAGTAAGTCATCAGGTCAAATCAAGAAAAGCCCACCGTATTCATTTATACCACAATTAATGTAACTAATCGTATGATAAACTGGTGACAATATTTTACAGTATAATGCAGCTTAATGTTTATAAACATTGCTAATCAGTATTTCTTTAATTATCCTTCCTTTGAAAAAAAACGCACATTTATTTGGATTAGTGACAAAAATAGTCATAAAATTTTTCACGATATTGTAGTAGTCAGCGAACATATGCTAACTGATTTCTGTAATATGGAACCTAGTTTAGGCATAATCCTTCAGATAAATACTGACTTTGTAATTTTATTTTAGACATACTGTATTTTTCACCAAATGTTGACAAGTTCTTCCATTTTTAAGTTCTAATCAGTTCTCTCATTCAATTGGTTGTTTAGATTGTATAACCTACGATCAAATTACGCAACTTAAAGGATTTAAACCATAGACAGCCGGATAAGAAGTCTGATTTTCACCCATTGCGGGTCTATTATCAATTTTTGTATGGCTTACATGTATTAATTTTCATGCAGCTTCCTTTTTTCTTCTGTAGACTTGTCTCTAATATGCTCTTGTTCTGTGACATGACACTGTTATAATAATTAGTTCGTATTAAGGCTATATTCTTATCTAGTTTTGTTTATCTTTGTTGCACTTACAATTTTTGCGGAAGTTTTGCGTGCAAGGTGGTATCATAATAACCAGTAACCAATAAGTATGATGGATATGAAAATCCCATAAATTCTGCATGAGACAATGTTGCTTTGGTTTCACTAATAACCTGTTTGATGATCTTTGTTGGAATAATCGTTAAGACTTCAAAGATAATGTATCCCAGAAACAGTTGAGTTGTTGATATAATTATATTATGATTCTGGTTAAACTGAATTAAAATGAATTAAAATATTGGAAAATACGATCAGTCGCTTTTTCTTATGATCACTCGTTCATGGTAAAATTCTACCGTACATTTTCATGGGAAACAATTGAGGGTGGTGAAAAGATTCATTTTTTGTTTGTTTGAAATTGTGCTTATTAGGTCCACCATCCTATAAAGAGGCTATAATCGGTACGACCCGTGAAAAGATTCAGCTCCACCACGGACCTAATACAGGTCCGTGGCTCCACTATCTATAGCCAATCAAATGTTAAGGAACGTTTCCAATTAGTGTAGGTATTCTTGTCCAGATTACCTCAACCTGTATCATATTGATTCACATCGTTCACCGGTTTATAAAGATCATCGGATACTATTACAGTATCTGTTACCCTATCGATAAGCCTTCTTATATCTCAACACAGAAATTTACAGAAATCGCCTGATCGGAAAACTTAATAAGCGGAATTTATGCCAATAAAGTAACAGACTGTAAGAGTTTGTTGCTCGTATTTTGATAAGACAGTCAAACAAACGATTGTTGAAATGTACATCGATATAAATGTAGTAGTAGTAGGCGTTTAGGATTTGCAGCTTTCAATATTACCGAAGGTGTCGGTTGTAGATTTCGTACAGCTTATCAACTTGAAATAAAACAAGGTGACCATACTTGAATGCTAAATGATTCCCCCGTCCAATGATCGATACGTAATAAACCTTTTAGCTGGAACAATATATAGTCATCAAATCTGATTTGCTGTTTCCAGAACCCAATTATGAAATAATCTTTCAATGTTAAAGTTTAGTTACACTAGGGGTGTTCTCAAAAAAAAGGAAAAACTACATGATGCTTTGGGACGTAGGCCACAACAATTGGGATTAGATTCTCATTGAAAATCATGAGTATTGATTGTTAAACGACTTAGTTCATGACTGATAAATTAATTTTGATTGATTTGTTTTCTTAGCCAATCGACAGCAAAGGACCATTCAAAATGGAAGAAGACCAGTTCATATATTGGCGAACCTATGAACTTTTAAATCGTTTACACCATCCGGCAAACATATGAAGACGGTATGCTGTGGGACGTTTCTAAATGTATACTGTCCGAGGCTAAATCTTCACCTCGGCTACCAGTCGTTTTGAGGTCCTCTTTCCTGTCCTACAATCTTTAGTTTGGGATTGGCTTTGTCGAGCCTAGAGCCCGTCGTTCTTTCTCCCTGAGAAGACCTCAAAAGTTAAGCGTCATTTAGTGATTGTTTAGACAGTCCGAGATATCATTGTACCGCGATATGTTAGAGAGCGCGTTACTGGCCTGGTACATCTGACTTTAAACATCCCGTTGGGTTTTGTCAAAATTGTGCCAACATTAGTTTCTTTTTTGAGCACCTTTTCTGGGGAAAAAACAGATTGAATGGAAATTTCCAGAGGTCCTTACCTTAGCTATTAACCCATAGCTATGAGTCTGTTTCGAGGCATTAGGGCATGTCCTTACAACGATGGGCCCACATACCGCATGTCTTGGGGGCAGAGACTCCGAGACATTTGTAGTTCAGGTGTTGGTTTTTTTTTTCGTTCCACGAAGAGGTACTTTGCTTGTCCAAGGAGAGGCTATAGACTGTCGGGAAAGACTTACAAACTGTTCTCCGTTTTTGCACAAGACTGTCAAGTAACAGATGCTGAATACAATCCTTGACAAGCACGCACTATTCAGCGAAACACATTGAAAGCATTACACGGGCCTAACTTACACACCTGCAGATAGATGACTTATATGATTAAGGTTATTGTCGCAAATTACTTTAAACATATTTATTCGTCAAATTTTACAAAACGTATATAAAACAATTCAACGTACAATGCAAAAAGCAAGTGGATGGAAACGAAAGCAAATTGCGTTCCACTACATATGAAACCACGGCACTTGGGTTATGGCAAAAGTAAGTATTTTCGATTGATTGGTTGCAGAAAACAACGGAGTCATAAATAGTTAATAAGTTAATACAAATCATGAAAATGGTGAGAAAATGAAGAACAGACAGAACAGAAGACGCATAATTACGTAGAGGTTAAGGTTTCTGCCGCTCATCATTGCGGACTCGAGCCCCACTGGGGTCACAACCGTACTTCCTCGTATGGCACCAGTACTGGTTTTTCCCGGAAGCGGACCCGAGAGTGACTCGATAAGCTACAAGCTTTCTTCACAATCGAGCTAAAATAAATTAGTATAAACTAAGACGCATATCTTTTAAAAGATATTGTCACAAATTAAGCTAGGTATCAGGTACCCATATCATAAACGGATATTCGGCACTGAGAATCAGGCGCTGACTTGACGTGATGGACTACCTGTCCTTTCAAAGTAGAAGGTACAAGCACCTTAAATTTGCTTTGAGCTGGTCATCTGGATTTTTAACACAGGTGCATGCATTTCCCCTTTACTAAGCCCCGTGAACAATAACATCGAGATCGACTTGACAATAAATACGATATAAAACACTACGTCATATACATTGTACTCTTCTAGTTGTAAAAGTTACTCGGGGGAATATTTTCATGACAGTATTAATTATGTAACGAAACGAAACATTAAGTGCTGTTAAGGAATCAATAATTAATTATTTTCGCAGTCGAATCACAGACAGGAGTTGGTGTTCAGTTTTGTGGGATATCACGAACTTTTTCCTTTTGCGTTTTACTTTCAAAAGGTTTGCAGTGCGAATGAGCAGTAGGAACATTTTATGTGAAATATAGGATAGAGTCGTTCAATAGTTAATCCAAATACAATTGAAAACTGGAAATATTTTATATCGAATTAAGATAAATATTTGCGCGTAATTGTAGATATATTAGAAGTTAAAGGGTATGAATGGAAGGCCAAGGTAAACACCTTTATATGCCAAAGATTGATGACATCGGTTGATCTAACGGCCTCTGTGCTTTGGCAACTGGTTAATCCTATTTTATAAACATACTCGGGTTAAAAATTATTTCACTACACAAAATTTTGATATCAATGATTTAGCCAATATTTCGGCTATCTGAAAAGCTTTAAGCACTAGTTGATAGATGATCTGTATTGGCGAATAATACATAACTATTTTAGTTAATGTTAAACCTTGGAGCACATGGCTTTATCGGTTCATAATCGGATGTGCTTTCAAAAGACTCGAATATTACCAATTGTGTTAAATATATGTATTTAGTTTAAGAACGTTATTTGCTATCTTTGTAAAATGTTAAATGATTGTAAATAAACTTAAATCGTTAGTTTCTTTGATATGCGGTAGTTTATTTAAAAAAAATATATATATTTCACATAAAAGGGTAGTGATACTGAATGGTATAGAATAATCAAAATCGTGACTGCTCTCTATAAAAAGTCGCGCTGAAAAGTGGTTGACTTAATAGAGTGAGCGGTGAGTGCACGGAAAGAAGCAGAACTTATTGGATTTCTTAATTGCAAAGGTATGTAAATCTTTTTCTTGATTCTGCTTGTATCCGCTATATTTATGAACAACAACAGCAGACACGTCGAATTATGACATTAAAATATGACATTGTTATCAATCAATAATTACATGTACATGTACTACATGTGTTATAAGTTAGAATAAAAATTTGTCAAATTAATGTTTTACTTATTTGAAGTTTGTATGGTTACAGACAGGAAGGGAATTGTAAACCTACTCCTTTACACTGATTAATTGTGATTTTTTTATGATGTTTGCTGTTTATTGAACAATGATGATTTTATAATAATCCAATCTGTCCGTTTTTAACAATCACCTGAATGGTTAGGGCCCATCGGTGTATGACCTCGTAGACAATGAACGTCGTTGGCGTATTGTGTACAGACATTTCATAATATATATAGTATGTAGAAGGTACTCTTTTTCTTCGGCGTCCTGGTGGTTACGGTGGTATTGTACTTTCATTAACAAGAGCGTTTTATTATATTCCAAAATTGTTATAAAAACAGGTCATAGTATTTACTGAAATAAAAATCATCTTCAAGCGATAACGAGTGTAGCCTAGAGGTTTTAATTGGGTACTTAATTTACAACCGTGCCGTAGTTCTAAATGTTCAATTATTTGGAAGTAAAATATAAACATACTGTTTGCACATGGCATTTACTTAATCCTTTGATCAAATACTGCCAGTAAACCGTAGGGACAATTTGTTTTCTTATTTCATAACGTTCGTGATTATTTTAAGATAATCTATTTCGTTTCTGGTTTTTATTTCAATATTTCAGGACTATGATGAGACAAGTTTGCAGTAAGCTGGTGTCTGTCGTTGGGAATGGACATGCACTGTGAATCACTATACTGTTTTATCTGATGATTACGGGATTCTAGACGGTGAACAAACGGTGTTTGTAAAGTGCTATTTTTTATTTTATTTTACTGAACTTATTTCTTGTACTAGGATACACAAAATTGGAAGCTTGCGTTAATCAACTAAGTGGAAGATTTTGAAATAGTGAAAATTTAAGTGACTCAGTTGAAATGGCGCATCAACGGAAAGGTCGGAAAGTACTAAATCACGACATTATAAATGTTACAGATCTGGATCACTTTGACGATTTTGAAGAATTTACCGTACCACATGGCATAAGTCAGACCGCGTCACGTAACACAAGCCAGACTGTATCACCTGACACAAATCATGGTGTATCACGTGACCAGAGTTACAATAAACATAGAAAAGAAACGAATCATGTCAATGGATCTTCAAAAACAGGTTACAAGGATCCACTTTCGCATAAAAACTATCAGGATCCACTACAGAAAATGACACTGAAAGACCCTTTCATGCAGAAAAGTAAAATACTTTCAGGGGCCAGTAATGAATCATCTAGTTTATTGTTGAAACAAGACATTGAAGTGAAACGCAACTCGAACCAAAGAGATCCAGCACGACAAACTGTACAGCAAAGTTCTGTATTGTCTACGCAAAATAATTTACGCCAAATGAAAACACTGCCTTCTCGTGAAGTTTCAACTACGCCATTGAGTCCGAACAAACCGGTTACCTCATTTCACATCACCAAACACTATAACTCAACGCCAAGATACAACAAAAATCAGAAAGGATTTAGTCGTGATGAGAAAGACCTATTCGTTGATGACATCGAAGACTTTTAAAATATTTGATAAATTCCATTCATGCAAGACTTACATAAATCATATTTTCTTTTTAAAAAAACACGCACTTTTTACAAGTTCTTCATGGAACAAAAACATGAGCCGCTGTACTGGTTACTTTTCAAATCGACTTGTAACCATATAGCTACTTTTGTCATATCATGGACCAAATTCACGTTTCTACTTTTTTCAGTAAACTAGGACTCAAGTATGAATGACTTCTTTGATATTGCTAACGAGTTTAAAAGTTTAAATGTGCACGAAATTTTAGACGGTTGCCAAATACCGGCATTAGATATAATCTATGGGAAGGTGCATTTGCAAGGTTGAGAGACAGTTTTGAGTGCTAAAAAAAGCACGATTTAATTCGTAAAAATTGTGGTATAAATGTTTATTATAAATTTACATTAAAATTTAAAGGGACTTTGAAAGGACTGGTTTTGATTATTACAGAGAGTAGAAAGAAATAGAAAGAGAGTAAAGAAAATAAAAACTTAATCGGGAAAAGAAGTTAACATGTTATAAACATGAAATAAAAAAAACTACGATGATAGAAAGAAGAACAAAGTAGAAAGATATAACTGCGCTACGGTATAATTAACAGCTATTTGAAAGGAAGAAAAAAACTTGTACAAAATAAACAAAAAATATGTAGGAAGCTTATACTTGTTGCCTTTAGAAATGGGCATACTGTGATATGTGATCCGCTAAAGTTGAGACATTCGTACAATTTACAGTTTTCATTTAATTTAGTTGTCAAAAACAAGAATCCATCCGTTCTTGTTGAATGTTCATCCACTCTTTGTTGTATATAAAGTAAATGAATTCAAGTCAAGGATTGTTAAATCAATAGAGATCGAAATGTTATCTGCTATATGTTATAAGACTTACGTCAACTTGTAAAATACTCTTGTTACAATAAATAAATACATCTAAATGACAATGGAGTTGGTTTATACACACTTTATACACTCTTTAAAGTATGTAAATATTTATATAGAAGTCATTTTGCATTCGGTCGAATTAGTCATCATACAAGGGCTCACTGGTAATGCGGTCGGTTTGATACAAGACAGTTGTTGAGGGAACATCATACATCTTTGAACAATTACAAGATACTTTGCAAACAATATCAGTATGAAGAATATACTTTTATTCATGGCTTTCTTTTGATGCAACAGTTCAGCTATTGCATGTGTGCTTCCATAGTGTTCTTAACTATCAAAACGCTGTTGCGGCGGGTGGTTAGCCACATAAAGTGACAGCCCAGGTTTCAAATATAGTCAAAGATTAGTATTAAAATTACTCGGCGTGAAACTTTAAGGGTACTTTTGGTTATTATTACACAACTGTTGTTTCTTAAGCTATTTCTCACGAAATTGTGCTTCTTTTGCGTTTGCCCTACATACGATATCCTATATAAGCTCTAGAGCGTTGCAAAGACATTGTCAAGAATCGAAATTAAAGTTTATTATATACATTTACTGTATGGCTTACTTTTAATCCAATTTTCTTCATATATAAAGTTATACATGGTACTACCTTTCAAATGAAACACGTAAACAAGAGCTGTCCCTCGTAAGTGACAAATAGCCCCAAAAGAGGTGTCTCCCAGTGTGTTTCCTCTCCATTTTAAAATCCTTCCATGCATGGCATAGTTACCATGAATACAGGACTCCATTACGTTTAAACTCTAAGTGTGACCTTGACCTTTAAGATAGGGATGTGGGTCTTGCAAGCGACACGTCGTCTTGATGTGCTGAACATGTGTGTCAAGTTATTTTAAAAACCTTCAATGCATGAAAAAGTTACAGCCCGGACACAATTAATTGTAAGAACCGATACACGGACGGACAGACGGTCAGAAGGTCGGACGGTGCGATTTTGATATGCACGCCTGTGGAGGCATAAAATAACTTCTACCGATGCATGTCTCTCATCAGCAGATACTTGTAGAAAGCGTAGGTAAATAAAACTGACACCAATTGTGACTAGAACAGCCCAAAAGAGGTTTACACTGTTTTAAATAGCATTAAAATTGTTATATACAGAATACAGTCTTCTGTCCTTAGCAGCTTGTATTCTGCATATTGTAGCAGAACTGCAACAAGGATTATGCATATTAAGACAACTAAGAGGAAAAGAAGAAAGAGACAACACGCATAACGTACATTTGTATTTTATTTTTTCCCGAAAAACCACCAGGCATTACTTTTATGAAATTCATATCTAGTGGTAAACAAAATCAATGCCTGTACATGTATAATTGCACATTTTGTAAATTTGACTATAATTCAATTGGAATGACAGTGTTATATGTGTAAAGAGTATGGAATATTCCGTCCTTGGCACATCCTTCAATGGAAAACTTGCAGTCTTCTTCGGGTGTTTTTATTTTCCCTTCAAACGTTGTGTCGTCCATCTTTTCCAGTTGAAAATTGTTGCATCTCACTTTGGTTACCACTGGGGATTTTATGCATACAAAGATATCAGTTTCGGGCGGTACATGTTTTGTTAAAGGTACAAGAATGCAACATTTGTACTTGAGTGCATGCTCGTTAGCGACGGGAAAAATCCCGTCTGTACACGCCTTTGTACATTTTATAAGATATGTTACAAACGGGCTGAACAATTTTGATTTCTCCGGATTTGCGAGAAGTTCCAGTTTGTAGTAACCTTCGTACCTCAGTCTCAATATTATGTTCATCAATTTAAAACAATCTGAGTAATCAACAAAGCAATATTCTTTTAAATCTACATTGTGATCACCGTAGTGCAATTTGGGAAGAATGTCTACATATCGGGTAGGTTTTACGGTCAGAATCAACTCCCCTTCTTCCGCCTCTTGAAAAGCATTTCCAACTTCACTGACCCCATAATTGTGCAAGCTGGCCACTGGTCCATACACTGTATGATGGGTTGGGTAAGGAATTGGGAATTCATGTGCTATCTTACACTGCAGAATGTATTTCACAATAGGTTGATAATCCGCTCGAGGTCCGTCCTTCTTTCTCCGTCCAAATATCTGAACCGAAAAATCTCCAGCTGACGGTAAACAAACATGTATATTGACCGTTGTTTCGGTTAACATATAAGTGTATGTGAACTGATCAAGTTTTCTCTCATCTGCGTAAATGAATGCTACATAATCTAACATGGTAACAGATGTTGCTTGCAGGACTATATCTACCTCATATTCAATATCCTCTATGATTGCTTTAATGTGAGTCACTGGACTAATCATCCATTCCTTCCCATGTTTGTCAAAGTTCAAGACTTTGCAAAACTCTTCTTTCAACAACTTCTTATCAACAAGTTGCCATTCTTCTCCACTAGCACAGTGTGTGTATCCTCTCACAGGAGCTGGAAAATGGTCTGTCAAAAACACTTCAGGATCTGTTAGAAAATACGCATTATTGAACTTTGCAACATACTTTTTCTCCTTTGCCTTCACAAAACCGGCACCCCACGTGACATCAAGGAGAAACCAACCACCTTCTAAAAAGACAGCATTCCACGCATGTGCATTGTGTTTATCTTTTGTGACGTCGTCTCCTGGTTTGCAGCCATATGCTTTTGCGTAACCAGATATAGTTTTAACCGGTATATCAGTTTCTCTTAAAAAGACAAAATAAAGAAATGACTGCTGTAAGTAGATCTTGAACAATTTTCTTAATGACTACTTTGCAATTTCTAGATGTTTCCTGAAGAAAGTTTTGTAAATGTTTGGCTAAAAGTGGGACATCGCGCTTATACTTTGTAGGACGTGACAGTATTTTGTAAAATCAGCCACAATGACAGTTAAATAACTTTTTAACTTAAAAGCATTGCCAAAACCCTTATAATTGGTCTATACCATTTTAAACATTCAAATCATAACAAACAGATGTTATTTCTGTTCTGGTATGACATTTTAAAACTAAATCCACAACGTCATTTCTTTTAGCATGTTCTATTTAAATTTGTCAATGCCTAAGCAACATTTGAAAAGCTTTTCTTTTCTCACAACTTAAACATGCACCGGGAAAAAATAGCACATTGGTACTATTTTGTAACGTGGTAAAATTGATTTTGATCATTGTTAACTTTGGTCATTGCTACGTTGGGCTTAATCGATGACATACCTGCAAAATGCCTCGAATAAATTGCAATACCCCTCACATACTGTTAGTCTCGTTTTGAGAACTGTCTCCGCATCTGTTGGTTTTAATGGCGCACGTCCGAAGTACCCGGATGTATCGTAGCTTTAAAAGACAATACCAATGTAAAGTGTTTGTTCATTATAGTGTCGCCCATATTTAAATATCCAGCCATTTCTGAGTTATGAGTAATGCCCTTTCAGAACACATTTGCCTCCAGAGTCATATCATTTTACGCTAGACATCAGATTTGAAAGCAGTTTCTTCTACATAGGATTATTGTTATTTATTTTCGATGGGATTAAGATTAAGATTTTAGACGGATTTCAATCTACAGCAAATAGTGTTTAGTTCGTATAAACAATGAATTAATTGGAGCAGAACACAATAACTTACTTAATATTATGTGTAATCCAGACGTAAAATGCCCTAATTTTCTCAACTGGCGTTCTGGCGATCGATGTCAAATATTCTACTAGTTCTATCAAATTTTCCTTTGCCAATGGCGGTGCCTGTAATTTACATGAAAACAATTAATTAGTTTATTATTTAAATGCAGGTGTTCGGTTTGATTCCTATCCGTTCATTTTAATCATACTGCCATCAGTCATTAATCAAGAATGATTACCATTGAAATAGGCTGTAGGCAGTTAGCAATAGTTTGCTGCATAATTTAAACGTAATCGAACAGAAAATGTATAATCTTCAGACTACCTATTGGGTGCAAACTTGACAACCAATCGTGCCTTGGCAAACTGATTCATTACAGTGTAGCATAACAAGTTTAAAGGATTCATTAAGCATATTTTTATCCAATGAGAATCGTCAAAGATACATTGGCATAAAAATGAGATAAATAATTTGCTACTGAAAAGGTCTGATAAAGTTGCTGTTTACGTCCTCTGTATGTGGCTAAAGATCATTCCGTTTTCTAGTGTAAATTGTCGTATTTGCTATGTTTAACTTCTTGGTTTCTTATGTACGCGTCGGCAATAACATGTGCTTAATTTTAGTATGCTTAATCGATGTTGTTTGATTTTCCTGGAGAGGCACATTCATATGAAAACGTAGTTCTGTTGTGTGCTTATAACAAGAAGTTAAATATTTAAACAGCCAGTCCAATGCATAATTCTATTATCTTTGATTTAATTATGTATACTGTACCCTCATCGCATACTCGTCGATATTATGAAACTCGAAGACATCTTGAGTTATATCACTCAGACGTCTCCTTGGCAACACAATGCCCGGCACAGGGGACACGGGGACTACAACCTCTTCATCTTTGAATATTTCCTGGAAGTCAATCATTGTTCAGTTTAGATATACCTTAAAATTCAGACTTGTACGAAATCGAAAAAAAACTTCAGTTAACCGTTTGATTTATTCTGGTTTAGAAAAGAAACATTTATCCAGCCTCATTAAATAAATGAAGAATACATAAAAAAGGATTGCACAACGGTATTGTAATTTAAACATGTAGATAGAAGTAATAATATTTAGTACCTTTTTTGAATTAGACCTCGGAATTTCAGTGTAGCTTTCTCCAATACCTGTTAACTGACTCGGAGTTGCGTTGTTCCGAGCTGGAGCCGATCCATCTCTCGCCCAATAAAATGGCGCTTTTCCTTCTTCATAAAGATTTATGTTCCCATCTTTATCCCTGTACGCCACTGGCTCAGGTTGATTCGAGATTATTGCTATATTTTCTCCGTCATTCTTTTCATTTTGCGTTCTTTTACCACCATCTTTCGCCGAGGTTTCTTCTCCCTCAGAAATTACATTAGTACTCATATCAAACATCCACTCGTTTACCAATTCAGTAAAGTTCCGCTTTTAAGACCACGACCTCGCTATTAAGACCAAATATTTCGGAACCAAGTGGCCAAGGTCTCGATAAAAAAACCGTTTCGATATTAAAACTATTCCGGTCCGAAGGTTGGTCTTATTACGGGGATGTTACTGTATCAAATAAGCACACTAGTTAAAGCTTTGTAGTCCATGTTTTAATTTTTCTGCTTTTGGTCTAATTCACACGAGCAATTGACCTTAACTGTCCAAAGAAAGCTAGGTTTTTATGTTCCCTTTATCACGGAATATATCAACGTCACTGCATTTTTCATGTTAAACATTGCTGCAAAAATTGTACAAACTGCTTAGCTTTTAAAACATTTGTGACCATTTAAAAGTCTTTCGTCTTAATGAAATTTATCCTCTTAAAATGTAGAAGGCTAGCCATTGAAGAGTCACCAACTTTAACAAAAGTATTGAAAAGTTACTTCAAGCATTTCAAATCAATATACTTTTATTTCAATTAAGTTTTTTACTTAACAATAAACATGTCTGCCGATTATAATGCTCGAATAAATCTTTTGTTATCACGGTTATATGTGTTGGGGAAATCTATTTTTTTTCATTCAGTTAGGTCTTCTTTAATACCGTTTATTTCCTTTTCCAAACTCTGCATATACGGGGTATTGCATGTATGCAAATAAGTGTATATTTTATATAATCATGTATGTGTTAAAATGAACGATAAAAAACCTTACCGCAGACACCTCTACATTGAATAATTGCGGATCTGAACGCATAAAGTGATCGTGGTACGCATGTTAGCTCAGTATGATCGTTATGCGTATTATTATTATCATTATCATTATCATTATTATTATTATAATTACTTTCAGACGACACTCCCGGTATATAGCATCCTACAGTACAGGATTGGTAATAATAATATTAGGACCTATAACGTAGAAATGTACAGAATCATACATGCGTAGTGCTTCTAAATGTGCAAAAGCGACATAACCTCATTAGTAGGGAGACACAATTGGACAAATCTTTAAACATTAAGTTGAATTTCATTATTTTTTTATGAGGTCAAGGCGGTTGCATCGTATTCACTGATCCCCCCCAAAAAAAAAAAAAACCCTTCATAGTGTAACTTTTTACACCGACATATTACTCCTTAGTATCCAGCTTCTAATAACATATTAGCGCTTAGCTTACTGGCGTTTGTCCCAGCTATCTAATTAATTACCCCCCCCCCCCCCCCCCTGACAAGAAAACCCCAAATAAGACAAACATGCCAATGATTCATCTAATTGACAAAATATCCACGTTTTGGACTTTAATATAGAGAATTCTTGAGTAGGAACTAAAAGTTATATTGCATACTACAACTTCTATGGCTTACTGAGAAGAAAGAAAATACAGACAGCTAGTTCGTATATGTGTCAATCAAAATATTTTTCAATCATCAAATAAGAAAAGAAACAAAAAGGAACCTACATGAACATTATCAATAAGGTATTGGACAGTTTGGACCATCAAAGAAGCAGCTTCTTATAACAAAGTGCCGTTCTTAAACTACTAAGCCTCGACATAGGCTCCTCTAATAAACGTAGCTTACACCGCTGGAATGGAAAATACTTGAAAATACGTAAAAATTGCTGTTGATACCACATGTAATTTGGAAGAGGATATCTGTTTGGACTATATTTAGGCATTAGCGTCTGTGATAACCGGCTTTGAGAGGAACAGGTTTAGACTGACCGGCTATATCTTACCTTAATTCAGTCATCAGTGACAGACATTTAAATGGAATAAAATTAAAAAAATAAGCCTCAGCTATCCAAAACATCTTTATCTTTTCTCCTGAACTTGTTCCACGCCCATTTGCACATTTTATTTGGTTTACTGTGCCGTCAATGAAAATTGACTTGTATGTTAGCACGATTGAAAAATGGTGCATATTAATTTAGTGAATGAATTTCTAGAACTATTACTTCTGGGCAAAATCATGTCAAAAGTTTATGAGTACCGGCTATGTACTTATGCCAAGTCACAGTGCCTAATGGAATGCAATTTGAAGACTGATCCTCGTCTCCACTGTTATCTGTTCTCCGACTTCTTACTTGCACATTACTTTTAATGTGAACTAATCCTTGAGTAGCCGGTTGCAAAAAGGTTTTTATCATGAGCCCCACTTGGTCTGCTCGCGTTATGACCGAATTTGGTAAGTCACAGTGCCAAATAATAAAATTTAAAGAACGATTCCCCCCCCCCCCCAAAAAAAAAAAAAAAAAAACCCTGGAGGTGGGGGGCCCCCCCCCCCCCCCCCCCCCCCACCTCCTCATATGACACCAGTAATGGCTTTTCGAGGATGCTGACTCGAGAGTGAGTCGATAAGCTGCAAGCTTTCTCCACAATCGAGATAAAAATACATGTACATTGTAAATTACTATAAAATAAACGAATCCGCGAAGGGTTTGGTACATAGAAGTAAAACACCATATGTATATTATACACTCATTCAATATCAATCAGTAAGAGCGTTACGAAAAAAAGAGAAACTTTTCATGCCCGTTGAGCGCATATAATACAAAATCTGAACAGTATCAGATAGCATATTAAATGGGTCACTAGTTTGGAAAGTAAAGACAATAAGCAATACAATAGACTTAAAAACGAACTAAAATGAGAAAAATTAGCTTAAAATTATTTGTTTTTGGATGGTATGACAACTTAAAGAACACTTTTAAACTGTCGGACAAAAACTGTGTTACTTGTTAGAAGGAAAGTGGATCTTGACTGGACCAGTGATCGTCAAAAGGAACAAACAAAGAAAATCAGAAGAGTTATGTTTTTGTTTTGCTCATGTATCCAAAATAAAAGACATTGACGATCATGTGGGATTTATTGCTTAATAATTTACCTGTGAACATATTTGAAATATGATCGCCAAAAAATAACGCACGTGGAATAGAAGGTAAGATTTTGTTATGAATTAAATGATTATGTCTCAATTTGGTTGGTACCGATTTAAATAATCTTACTGTCTTAAATAAGACTTTAATATTTCATTCACTCTCCAATTAATTTCTTTAAAAAACAACCGTTAAAAGGGCTCTATAGTTAAGTTATTCTTGTTATCCTACAAGATAGGTTCGAACCTATATCCAAAAGATCGGCAGCAGCCGGCTTTTGTTCGGATTTTGGCGACCCAATTAACCACAACTAATCTTATTTTACTGTTAATAGACTTTATCAATATTTATTTTCACAAAGTTTAGAAGTAGCAATAGCTATAACCGGTCCGAATGTCAGTTAAAATAATAGCCGCATGTTTGGTACTGTATTTGGCACGGTGGATCAGTAAGAGGAATATCATGAACAATGCGTAATGCGTCACTGTCGTTAAAAACGAAGACGTTATGAAACTAAAAATTCTCACATTCTAATACCGGTATTCCTGTTTCAATTAGTCTCGTCTGTTTCTGTATATTATTATTTTGCTGTGCGACTTTGCTCAAGACATTATCCTGAATTAGTTTAATGATATTTTAAGAATAAATAATCTTTAAAAGAAAAACAGTCTCAAATTCAAGTTTAATAACGAGACAGATATAAGTATTTTCTCAGTGAGATGCATTTGTGTTCAAACACCATGTTTCAGTCAACTTTGAGGAAGAACATGTAATGTTAAGAGCGACTGTATGCGCTTTCATTCTCACCACGAAGTTGTACATAAGTGATCATATGTCATCTTTCTAATACCGTTTTTTGCCATTGCAAATATCATAATTTTTCTTTTTTGTCACAGCAGACAATGGGTGGCTTTTTTAGCTCTGACATCAACAAACCACCAGCTGTAAGGCGTCCGGCTCAGCGAGTGAAACATTCGGACCAGGTAGTCGTCACAGAGTTATCGGACTTGGATGATGACGAATTTTCTATACCCGAGCCATCCATACCTACATACAGGGGCCGAGACCAAAATGGTTTGGGAAGAATCGTGCAGGTATATACACCTCAAAACAAGTTAAGAACCACGTCAAGTTTTGCGATAAGATTTACTTAAATCATTCGAAAGATATTTCATTCACGCTTTTAAATAATGTTTGATATCCGCAGTAAGTTGCCAGTGCATGCATCAACTTTATTGGACAGTCTTTGATTTCTCCGTTCATCCATGTTCATGTCACCTTCTTAAAGACCTGCCTTCTGCGAAGAGTTGCCAACATATTTAAGCATATTTCTTTGAAGAAGTTCATTTTACGTAAACAACACAAAAGACGGCAGAAAAAAGACTTTCAGATCTACTCTAAATAACAACTTTTTAACATCTTTAACTCCTCGTAAAAAAGTTATTTATATCAGTATGAATAAAAACAAAATGTCAACAACGAAATGCTAATTTTAAAGTCAAAGGAGCAATTTGTATGTAAAATTACTTTTAACTTTTATATTACCGAGAATAATGTTTTGCTTCCGAAATCGGCCGTGAATTTTTCGAAAAACATTACAATGTACTTACATTGCTTTCATGCCGCTTAACAATAAACAATAATAAATTTTGGCGACATAACTATGCAAAAAAAACCCCCCCCTGTTAAATAAAGTTTACACAGTTTTCTTTTATTATTTGACGTGTAAATTCATCATTCTATGTATGCTCCCTTTACATAATTTACTTTGTACTTATCGGTATAGTAAATCATAATAAATATATATTCATTACATTATTTATTTATATTCAATATATGTTATTATGCAGCCTGAACAGAAACACAAGATTGAAAAAGAACTTAAAAAGATTCAAAGAGAAAACAACAAGGAATTGAAAAGAAAACAGGAGGCACAGCTTCAGGTATCCACATTTTAGAATTTATGTAACTAATATTTAAAGAACAATAAAAGAAAAAACAATTCACAAAGGAGAAGTTCGTAGATGATTCGGAGTCTATCTAAGATTTAGAAAGGGCTAACATAGCACTCACTATGAATAACTAATTTTACCAGCGAAATAAAAGTAATTATCGAAATTGTACCATTCTCGTAATAGTTTCGTTAGACATATAAATACTCTGTACAGTAAATGTTCTTTTTTAGGAAAAGTTGCAACAACAAAAGTACAATTTTAGCTTACAAAAAGAAACGGAAACTAAGTTTAAGTTAGAACAGGAAAAACACCAGGCTGAGTTTGAAAAGAAGCAACAAGAAGTATTACAAAATGAGATGGAGAGAAGAAGAGAGGTTTTCAAAACTAATGACAAACAGGAAGGCGCAGTAAAGGCTGAGAAAGGTAAAGTGTCAATGAATGCCAAGAACGGTAATAAGATAGACGAGAATGATACAGAAGAAATGGAAGACATTGATAGAAACAACAATGGGGGTAACAGAGTATACAGACCTGAGGTAAATATAAATCAGTTTCTTCTAATAAAATAAGTTGACAACCGCAAAATGCACTATTTTGCCCTATTGAAGACTTCTGTTTCTTCCTTTGCGACCTATGTAGCCTACGAACTGCTTTCGAATTTCGACGTTTTGAATGCGGTATAAACTGAGCATGGTCAACATTTGACGTGATCTATATTGTGTAATGACTACACTTACTAGTTTTTAATTAATAGAAAACGATTGGCTTTATTTTACATTTTAACCGTTGATAATTACTTGCTATAATTACTATAATTTGATATATACCCATTCTATTTCTTCTTGAGACCAGTACCTTTTACTGTTACAGAACTCTCATTTTATACTTTATAGCAATTCAACTTGACGGGTATCACAAATTCTGGTTGGGGCCTTGAAGTGCAAGACTTAGAAGGAGACCCCGATCCTATGCCACCTACTTACAGGAAAAAAGACATTGTTCCAAATTTGAACGAATTCAATCTATTTGACAAACATGCAGTCAAGGTATATTATCACTTTAAAACAGTTTTAATTTTAAGAATTCTGTGGAATGGCATCAAATCATTTTTAGATAAACCCTAAATAAGATTTGAAAAAATATCACTATCATGATTATTGCAGCTTACACTAATTTACAATAACTGGTTTGCGTGTACATTGTATATCTATAATGGAATTCATAACGCTGCATACTATCATAGAAGTGAACCAAGTTGTTGTTTAAGAGTATTCTATTGAGGAGTTACCCAGGCATGGTAGGTACTAATTTTGCATTAAGGAATAATCGAATTGACAGTCACATACTGTGGGTATGAATGCATATCACAGCAATCATCAAATAAGGAAAGTGCTTCAATTTTGACATCTATTAAGACATCAGAACAAAATATCATCTCCACAGTGTAGATACAATCGTTTCCCGTTTTATGTACACGAGCCATATCACCTTCCAAGACTATCTCAACTTTCAATCATATTTCATTGTTTTTTTATAATGTCTCTAAACGGAGGTACTTTTGATAATGTTTTAGGCTCCAGTACATGTTAAATCAAACGTATCTGCCTTAGTGAACTACCTGAAGAAAGGAGCAGAAAATCATTTCCAGCTTGTCAGAATGTTCTACCGATGGATTACATTTAACATTAGGTTTGTTCTTACATTTTTTGCAGGTATATCATAATACATTTTGCGTTTATGAACAAGCTTTTTGAATTATCGTTGAAAATTATTATGTATACTAGCAGTACAGTAATAAGTTATTCGGCTTCAGTCCTAATTTCTATTTCTCTGTGAACACTATTGATTAGTCTTTATTTTTTCAAATTTCAGTTTTGATGTTGAAGGCTATTTTGGTGTGGAAAAGCTGCAATCACTGGAAGCAGAAGACGTTCTACAATCTGGGATCACTATTGCTGAGGGATATGCTAATCTAATGGAAGCCATGTGCAGGTTAGTATCATTCAAGACGTACCCTTATAACCCTGTCAGATGCTGTCTCAACATTTTTTCCATCTGAATCATGTAAATAAGGTATGCATGTTTTATCTATATCAAATTGAAATAAAGAAGCTTGAAGGCAGTCATCATCGGCATGTTATCTCTAACTGGAAATTCCTTGTTTTGCACACAGGTATGAGGGTATACCTGTAAAGATAATCCATGGGCTTGTCAAAGGATACGATTACCAGGTTGGAGATATTATTAATTTCACAGAGAGTCATATAATGCATAGCTGGAACGCTGTCTACATCAACCGAAACTGGTTTTTCATAGACTGCACATGGGGAGCAGGGTATGTTGACAAGAAAAGGGCGTGGCATCGACAGTTTCAGGTGAGACATTATGATGATCATATAAGTACGTATAAAAACTATAAAGATAAACAGAAGTTCTTAAATGTAGCGATTCTGTTTCAACACAGTAGAACATTCTCAAATTGTCAAAAGTTTGATTGAACTGCTTTTTTGAAAATGATAAGTGTCAATTTTTCTTCTTTTCAGGAATTCTACTTCATTGTTGATCCGGATAAAATGATAGTGGACCATTTTCCATTCATGGATGGAGATTTGAGAGCCAGTGCAAAATGGCAGCTGCTTCCGTCTCCTATTAGCGCTAACTCTTTCAATCAAAGGTTTTCATTGTACTACTTACATTTCTTTTCCGCTAATAGACTTTCTTTTTTGTTCTTGCATTTTATGACAATTATTGAATGCGAAGCATGCCGGGATCCAGTAAAATTAGCATAAGGACCATAGGTCTATTAACTCTCGCGTCCTAACCGAAGCTCTCCAGCACAATAATGTGAAAATAGTTCATAACAACGGTACAAATAAACTAATTCTTACTTACGTGTGACTTTTTGATCGTCGGATTGAAGATAATAAGTTACTATGTGAATAAAATGTACTTCAAATTCCGATGACACTTATTTGATGGGATTTAAAAAAAGATTGAATATGCAATTACGGATGAAATCCGAACTTGACGTTTGCTGGACAAGAATAAAGGTGGATTATATCGATTCATTATAAATATACATCTAACGCTACTTCGGTAACATTTCGCACTTGATACAATGGAGACAGACATAAGGCCAGTAAAGGCCTACTTAGTTTAGCCTGTGACAGAATAGTTTAGGGCAAGTTTCCGTTTTAAAGGATATATTTTGTTTTCAGATTAAAAATGGAGAGGGCAGCCTTAGAATGGGAAGTCAAACCTGTGACTCATACCCAGCACCACATAATCACAGCCCGCAAGGAACTTGTTGTGCAGTTAGAGGAGGTGGCCAGTATACTAGAAGACTATACCGTACAGTTTCAGCGTAAAGATGGTAGCAGAAATCTAGACAAATTCTTCTTTTCTTGCAAACTGAACGAAAGAACCTTGAAAATTATTTTAAGACCACCTGAGGAGGTTGACTACTTACTGAACATATATGCGCAGAGGAGCATAGACGCAACAGGAAAGTCTGAGCTACTTGTATCGTATATTGTGAAATGCGTTGAAGCGAACCAAAATTTGAGGCAATTTCCCACAAATTTCCGTATATACGGTGCTGTACCGGATTATGCAAAGTACGGATTTTGTTCAGATATCACAAAGTGCTGTGAGTATACTTGTTCTTCCGGTGAAATGATACTTCCGTTAAAAACAAAACGAAATGTTTCCGGTATGACAAAACTCGAACACATCACCGAACATAAAGATTTAACAAACTATTGCTTGATAACCGCAAAAGAACGTGGAATCTCCATTAAACTCAGATTTCCATTCGAAGGGTATTTCAAGTTCACCTTGTTTGGAAAACAGGATAATGATAGTGGTTTTCGACCTGTCGCAACGTTTCTTATCGATTGTTACCAGTCTAGTCACGTGCATTCTGGATTTCCGGTTGCGTTTGAAGCGGCCATTGAATTGAAATGTACTTTATACAAACCTCTTTGGAAAGACTTGCCCGCTAATTCAACTATAATCATAGTTATGGGGTGTCAGAATATTGTGAAAGCAAGCATCATGTATAATGACCTAGAAAAAGATGAAAACGGAATATTTGAAGGAACAATTACAACGCCCCCTGCAGGGCAACCGTTTACCATTTACGGACAGAAAAGTGAAAGTAGCCCACTTGTCGGCCTGTTTCATTTTACAATATTCTGATAGCAAGCTGGTAATAATTACTAGGGTTTCCACTGGCCCTAAATTTTTTTTGGCCACAATTATTATATTCATCAGTATGCAAGGGGGAGGGTCCGGGAGGGGTAAATTAATGAATTTAAGGAATATATTTACTTTACCGTACAGAAATGTACAAAAACTTCACATTTACCAACCAAGGTACATTTTATAAATAAAAAACGTGACTATTTCGAAGAAATGTTTGTTTGATAATGGTATTGTTGCTTACATCCATGCGGATTAGTTTGAAACAGAAGTTAATGTGCTTCAATATATGGAAACTTATTAAAGACGTTCACTTTATTACCTCTTAATGACCACTTCATGACATCTCCCTTGAGTACACTTTGATTATCTATGAGCAATGTTTCCCTTAGACAACGACCTCAGGAAACGCATGATCAGATGAAAATATTGGATCGAGAATCGACAGTTCGGAACAGTTGCTGTTAGTTTCCGATGACAAGATGACAAATAGTGTAAAACTTGATGGACTGATCCGTGTCATACATAGCAGGTTAGAAAAGGAACCCCAAATACAATTTTATTTAACCCTAAAATCAGTAGGTGACAAATGAATTTTGACATCGCTTACTTGCGCGTTCCAAATTGTAGCAATTGGCAATTATGCAAAGATGGATTCGCAGAGTAATAGACTACTACCTTTGTTATAATTGGAAAGAAAACTTGCCATAGACTTTCCCCCAGAATATCTCTTCGAATAAGATGCAGATCTAACGTGATATGGAAAAGGAAGGTAAATCTGTTAAAATTCATTTGCAATTTACTCGTTCGGGTATATACGACAAAAAGAATCATCTATGTACAAAACAGCTGAAAAGTATGTTTCAGTTATCCCTACTCTTCTTTGGCACACCGATGCACATCATCAATAATCAACTTCTGCCGCTTGTGCAGTTAGAGCAGACGACGCAGTTTTTTTGTCGTCTGCCTTAAATTTATAGAAAAAGTTTATCTTTTGAAAAATATTTGCTACAAATTATAACAAATTATATGAAAGATTAATTCAGTTACACCAGTATTGATATTTGGAATAAAATACCTCTTGAAATCAGAAATCTTCGATGTCGTCTTTCAAATACAAATATAAGAACTTCCTTTTACAAAAACAGCAGCAATTATCTAGCATTTCAAGAATGTAAATTCCATATGTGCTACGTATAGATAAACTATGTGTTCTGGTTGATTGATAATTATAATTTAACTTATCGGGGTAATGACGAGTGTTTGTCGGGATTGAATGTATTTTTGCGTAAATGTATATTGTTGTTTCAAGTGCTATTTTCTTTGTCTCTTTTGTTTCTTTTCTAGAAGGCCACATTGTAAATAAGTTTTGTATGTTTTGAGCATTGATTTTTGTGTATTATTATTATCATTTTTATTATGTAGGGTTAACGCACGTTTTTTCGAGTTATAACATCTGCAGAATCCCGAGGGATGGTTGGTGCCCGAGCCCGTCAGGGCGAGGGCACCAACATATCCCGAGGGTTTCTGCAGGTGTTATAACACGAAAAAACGTTCGTTAGCGCTATTCTAGCATAAATAGCATTAAAAAATCATAAAAATAAAAATGAAACGCTCTTACTGGTACGACGTTCAATAATGCGCGGGACAACGTGTGTTGTTTACGTCATATTTATGACGTCACCAGCGGTTTTTAAGCCCGGCACTGTTGGCGCTGTACATGATGTAAGACTTGGGAGACAGGTTCATTGTTTACAATTGCCCTGTACTGCGCATAAATGAAAACGGGTTATAACGGCGCGTGAATCTCCCCGTTAACACACGTTTTTTCTCCTGTTAAAACACCGGCAAAATGGGCAAAAACAGCACATTTTATGCTAGAATTATTATTATTATTATTATTATTGTTAATATATATTTAGTAGGCTGACCGATGTTTTTTTTTCTTCGACGCAGCCATATTAAGCTTGCGTTTGATCGGAAGTTTCAACTGCTAATGAGATGACAAGTAGAATGTATAAAATTTTTGGAATTAAAAAATTTACTCTGTATTGCACCTTTCAATTAGATAAAACCAAATGAGAAAGATCAATAAAATACTCCTGCGTTTTCAGTCTTTCTTGAATGGTTTTATAATTTCAGTGCGTAAGTAATTCATATCTGTCAACATGATATATGGTCAATATTTCGAGTACCAGTAACATATATGATAAGAAAAAGAAGGATTAATTTTGTTATTTAATCACAATTGGGAGCGAAACTGGTCGGTGGGTGGTTAGCTCAGTCGGGAGAGCATTTGGTCGAACATCTGTGTAAGCGAAGGGCTCTGTGTTCGCATTCCGTCAAGGTGCATTTTTTTCACCCTGTGACATTTGGCACCTACTAATAGACTAAAACTTAAACTTGACAGGATTTTACTATAAAATCTAGCTACCAGTCCTTTTCATCTACTCAAAATTGCGCCAACCATCTTTTTTTAGATAGTTCTTATTTTGAAAATGTACTTAGTAGAGTATTAGAACGCAGTTTTTACAAAAAAAGTCTCGTAATGCACATAGTTCTGTATAATTACCTGGAAGTATCTGTTTTTCAAGCCTCTGTCATTGTCGGACTCGGTTTCCCCCTCTGCGTGCCAGTGTTGTTCGACGAGTGAGGTAACAATATTCTGCGTGAACTGAAGCTTTGATTTGGGATGATTGTCTGACGTTTCCTGTTTGTACAGTACATAACTATTCAGTATGAGTCTAAAGGTTATTTTAAATGCCATTTTTTTCAGTTTTGCGTTCTGCAATACGAAAACTGATAAGCATATCGGCTTTGTTGACCCCTCCCATGTTCCTGTTGTAATGTATGCCGGTATACCATTGGCTGTATCCGCATGCATTGCAGTGCTGAGTAGACGCACCGGCTTTCTACTGTTGGCGGTCCTTTGTACTGCAATCAGAATCTGTCAATTTCTCATATATATAGATGTACCAGGCATGGGATTTGCATTTTTATTTTTCAATGGCATATGCCGATTCGACCACAAAGTCCCGGTCATATAATAACTGTTTTGCTAAAACTAAGCCGGTGGCACACTCCGCGGTAACCCAAAATTGTCTCCAAACTTTGCTCTCTTACTGGGTATGTATTGCAATATACATGTGCTAATCAAGGTCTCATCCTCTGCAAGGATCTTAGAAGGGGTGTAGTGCCTGAAGAACATCCTGTTAACAAATTCTAACAGGGGTTTGGATCTCAAGTGTGGTCTGAAAAGCAATAAACGATAAGCAAATTGTCAAAGTACGTTTTTAAATAAGTTTATGCATTTCGACACAGTTCCCGGGTTAAAGTATTTGATTGAAATTACATTACCAATGTACTGGTAAGAGTCCTAGTTTCGGACACTTTTAGCACTTATTTTGCTATAACTCGCAAACTAATTACCCGATCTTTATGGAATCTCACCTCAACGAACTTCGGTTCCTCGTGCTACTGCAGAGATTTTTGGTAACTTCTAAAATTAGATTTAATTCACAAATGAGGTCCGAAAACAAAGCCGCCAAGGGAGGTAATTTTTACACTAGAGTACCCTAACATCGGACAGAATTATCTGCTTGTTCGTTGTAAGGTTATATTTTAAACTAAAAAGGTAAAACAGCAAGTATATGTACTTTGCTAACTCAAAACAAATTTGCAATCTCGGTTCAGTTGCTTTTAAAAGCCAATAATGTGATGTCAATGTTGATGAAAGTATGAAACATGCATGTTTTGGTGGACAGATAGTTTGTCTCTTTTTCTAAGGCAAATATTCACATTTTCGTTGAGCTGTTGCTGTTAGCTTGGTTGGAATCAAACATCTAAAAGATTGACAACAGACGATCCACAACGGTGACAAAAACAAGCGTTTTGAAATAGTGTCCGAAACAAAGGTTCTTCAAATTAAAGGACCGTAACCAGTACATAGATATGGCTCCGGACAATGGTAATGGACGAACGGAAGACCAGCGCTATAATACGCCACTTTTGAACATTTTTGAAAGTTATTATGCGGGGAAATGCAAATACTTGTTGTTTTTTCTAGCGATTTCTCTTACTAGATTAGTTGTAAAAAGTAAGTGGAAGGTGCATCTGCATCTGGTATTTGCTTTGGTCCAACAGCTTCGTTGGTTCTGCGCCATTTTGATAAGAGAGAAAACCCGTGAACAATCCGTGGAAAGTCCGAGTTTCTCAACATCATTTTCGTGAGTTCATAATAGCACCAAATTGACGTTTTAATTGATAATAAATTGAACCAAATTTTGATGACAAAAACCCGCCTAACAGTAGGTTTTGCGCCAATTTAAACCACTTAAGAAGGCGTCATCACAAAATGACGTCACAAAATGTCAAAGGCATAGTTTATTTAATGTTTTCGAGTGAATTATAGAGTTTTCTCAGTGAAATAAAAGTGATAATCCACAGTTTTGAAACAGTGGATTACCATTTTATTTTCACTATTTTGCAATCTTCTACCCGGATTTGTGAACGTCAAAAAGTATACCGGGCGTAATTAATGCTGGAAACCATGCGACGATGACGTCGTTAAAATGACGTCATTTGCGCTGTTTTTGATGACGTTTCCCGCGATTTTCGTTATTTTATAGAAACAAACTCGTTAAAAGTAGAGTTTTAACCATAAAATAAACAGAAAAATTGGTATCGGTGTAATATCACGTTAATTTCACTCGTGAACACCAAAAGTTGTCATTTTCACTCGTTTCTGCGCCACTCGTGAAAATATCACTTTTGGTGCCCACTCGGTGAAATTATAACGTGATCTTACACCGAAACCAACAATTATCCTCTATTTATTCACGTTGTCATGGATACCTTTACTGTATGAATGACTTATGAAATAACATCAGTTCCAGCGGTGTTAGTCGTTTAATAAACAATGATTTGGAGTACTTGTACTGATACGCAGTAATTAGCCACGAAGGCCGAAGGACTTGTGAACATTCATATGGACATTGAGTTAATGCAGAGATGATTGTGGACATTTTTAAGAAAAGAAAGAGTCTAGCGTTTGGTCTTGCGTTTTCAGGACATGCAAGACTATGTATGCTTAGAATGTGATTTAAAATTATTTGAATAAACGCCGTGATAGCTTTTAACTTTTTCTACATGTTTATATCCCTTATGATTAATAATTACAATTCATAAAACGAAGAATGGTCCCACTAACAGTTACTAGTAGGGGGAGCGGTCTTCTATTGAGTGTGTATAAGGGTCGTGGTTTTCCAAATTAAAACAGTTTTCATATCACACAGACTGGGAGAGAGAACTTTTCAAAGTTTGACAGTTTTGTAACTTCATTTCATATCAACTTTTATTTCGTCTACAATAGATGCATAGGTTCTTGGAAACGCATCTGAATCGTTCAAAAATTGCTGAAACCACAGAGCTTCAGGGGGCCTCGGTCGCTTTGCTCTGGACCCACCGTGGGTCCTACGGTCCCAGCAAAATATGTGCGTACATTACAAATAGGTCTAGCTACGCCCCTGACGTTGATAAACGTCGTAAGAATTTCCCATGTCAGACGTGGACATTTACTTGGGAGCGACAATTGTTTATGTCATAGAGGAAACAACCTCAGGTTAATTTACGATATAAGCTTTTATTTTCGTTCAGACAAGAGCTCCAGATGTCTACAGGTATAACAGAATCATACCATGTGATATATTTCAACTTTCCCGTCCGAAACGTTCAATAGTAATCTAAATTTCATGCAGGCACCTTTTTACGGATAACAGAATATATACATACAGCATTGCAAAATTCTTGTTATCGACACCACCTCGGGTATTCGGCTACCTACATGCCTGAAAGATACCTAAAACGCCTGTTCTATGTACATGTCGAATGTTTGTGGTCATGCCATTAAAAAGATATTTATTCACCATTTTATACTGTTTTATATCGGAAAACGTAAAAACACACTTTTTCCTATATATCTGTAAAATGTCCGTCTCCTGTTTTACAAAACAATATGAAAAAAGGTGTTTATTATCACGTTATCGTATAATTGCGAAGATTGGAACATTTATCTTCAAAATCTAAGTTTGTTTTGTAAATAAATAAAGATATATTTCAAAACAAATGTAAAGCAAACATTCAGTAAGTACAATGTAAGTCATTACTTTTGTTTCGTTAAAAATGAAGAAACAATAAAAGTAGATCAATTTTTCGGAGACATGTGTGTGGAATTTAGGTAGTGAGATTAGAAAAAATACCATTTTTGCGGGTTGTGTGAAAAAAAAAAAAAAAAAAAAAAAAAAAAAAAAAAAAAAAATTATTTTTTTAAAAAATAAAAAAAAAAAAAAAAAAAAAAAAAAAAAAAAAAAAAAAAAAAAAAAAAAAAAAAAAAAAAAAAAAAAAAAAAAAAAAAAAAAAAAAAAAAAAAATAAAAAAAAAAAAAAAAAAAAAAAAAAAAAAAAAAAAAAAAAAAAAAAAAAAAAAAAAAAAAAAAAAAAAAAAAAAAAAAAAATAAAAAAAAAAAAAAAAAAAAAAAAAAAAAAAAAAAAAAAAAAAAAAAAAAAAAAAAAAAAAAAAAAATTTTATTTTAAAAAAAAAAAAAAAAAAAAAAAAAAAAAAAAAAAAAAAAAAAAAAAAAAAAAAAAAAAAAAAAATAAAAAAAAAAAAAAAAAAAAAAAAAAAAAAAATAAAAAAAAAAAAAAAAAAAAAAAAAAAAAAAAAAAAAAAAAAAAAAAAAAAAAAAAAAAAAAAAAAATTTATAATTTATTTTAAAATTAAAAAAAAAAAAAAAAAAAAAAAAAAAAAAAAAAAAAAAAAAAAAAAAAAAAAAAAAAAAAAAAAAAAAAAAAAAAAAAAAAAAAAAAAAAAAAAAAAAAAAAAAAAAAAAAAAAAAAAAAAAAAAAAAAAAAAAAAAAAAAAAAAAAAAAAAAAATAAAAAAAAAAAAAAAAAAAAAAAAAAAAAAAAAAAAAAAAAAAAAAAAAAAAAAAAAAAAAAAAAAAAAAAAAAAAAAAAAAAAAAAAAAAAAAAAAAAAAAAAAAAAAAAAAAAAAAAAAAAAAAAAAAAAAAAAAAAAAAAAAAAAAAAAAAAAAAAAAAAAAAAAAAAAAAAAAAAAAAAAAAAAAAAAAAAAAAAAAAAAAAAAAAAAAAAAAAAAAAAAAAAAAAAAAAAAAAAAAAAAAAAAAAAAAAAAAAAAAAACCCCCCCCCCCCCCCCCCCCCCCCCCCCCCCCCCCCCCCCCCCCCCCCCCCCCCCCCCCCCCCCCCCCCCACCCCCCCCCCCCCCCCCCCCCCCCCCCCCCCCCCCCCCCCCCCCCCCCCCCCCCCCCCCCCCCCCCCCCCCCCCCCCCCCCCCCCCCCCCCCCCCCCCCCCCCCCCCCCCCCCCCCCCCCCCCCCCCCCCCCCCCCCCCCCCCCCCCCCCCCCCCCCCCCCCCCCCCCCCCCCCCCCCCCCCCCCCCCCCCCCCCCCCCCCCCCCCCCCCCCCCCCCCCCCCCCTTAACTACGATTTTTAAATATAGACTGAAATGCAATAATCTAAAGGGAAAATCAAATTCATTTCTCTGCATTATGCTGTCGTTTACAAAGAACAAATATTAACTCAATATAAATTGTAACAAAAACTTTCAAACTTTACCAAAATAGGAAAATGAATTAATATAAGTTTTCTTTGAAAGATTATTTTCAGATTCCAGTTATATTGTTACACCTTTGTACTATGTATGTATATATACTATGTATTTTCGAGAATAAATATTGTTTAAACTAAACTTTACTACGATTCTTTTGCTACACTAAATTTTGTACATTCATACATACATTAATTATATATGAACATAATAATCATCATAATCATCAAAATCATCATCATTATTACTTGTTACGAAATACTGCTAGAGTCTAGTATATGTTAAATATGAAAGATAATAGCCTGCTATTAAAACATGCTGTTGTTTTATACAATTTAGACGGCTGGTAATGACTAGGTGTGTGCAATATACCCGGTATATTGCAATTCGCAGTATTTTGGAACCACTCACGGGGATAGTTAATGTAAGATGCAAGTACTTGTTCTACAATAGGTATATATTCTGAATCAATTTATAACAAAAGATTGATTTATCAATTTTTAGCTTTTCTTTGAAAAACAGAAGAGCCATTGTCATAACCTTCTTGACGTCAGTCGGCACTGTCGTCTTGAATCTGGTTACACTTTCTCGGTAACCATTAAAGTCTTGAAACTTCAGACAATTGCTTGGCATGAAACAATGGCATCTGTTGCCGAGTGGTTGAGGTCATTGACTGATGTTTACTGGTCCCTCACCGCTGTAGGTTCGTGTCCTACTTGGGTCGAATTCTTTTATGTCTGCGAGCTATCTAGGTTCTACCCAGGTGCCCGCTCGTGACTGAAATAATGCCAGAATTGGCACCCAGGGTCTTCATCCTCCATGAAAGCTGGACGTTGCAATATGACATTAGCTGTTGAGTGTGACGTTAAAACCGAATCAATGAATTGGCACAATACAATCAACCCTGTGGGTATATCCCATAACTTTTGAATGGCATTAAAAATTGTTCAAACTATGAATTTTCAGTTCAGTTTTGTCAAAATCCATTTCTCAGTTACCATTCACAGCTTAAAACTTCATAGGGTAGTTGAACATAGTCACTGAATGCAAAATGTAAGCACATGGGTTCCTATCTCAAAAGTAAAGTTTACACAAATGGTTAAAGGTCAACATTTGTGGACAGTTGTGTCTCCAGTTTATAACTTTACTCGTGCAAGGGTGTCCTGATATTTACACATGTGATGTGTACAATCTGTGTTGTTCTGATATTTACACATGTATGTGTGCAGACTGTGTTGTTCAGAGACAATCGATCCTCCAGCACTTTCAGTCCTTTGATTATTTTGACTGAACACCGTATTTTACCAATACATGTACTTATATATTATTCATTGCGTTTAGAAAGTATGTAAACCTATACATCTTTGGAAAGGTCTTATGCACCAATATTAAATTAAACAAAAGAAATAGTGATGCAAATGACTACAAAATGAAAATGGTCGCTAAATATCAAAGATTTCTTCAATTTTAAACACAGTTTATAACTAAGGTGTCGCCTATTGTAGTATAAGAAGCTGCATTGTTGAGGGAACCGTGCCAAAGATATTCGATATCTTTCTTCAAAGTAGTCTAAGCTCTTAAATATGCTATGCCTGGGATGGTCCCATGGTCACAGCACATACAAGAGAGAATATTTGGCGTGGCAGGGCCAAATTGGATAGATAATGCTCATTTTCCCACTCACTTCTATGATCTACTAGGGATAAGCTCAAAAAAGTAAGTGAAACGTATATTCATCCGTCAGTTACGTGTAGTTCTATCAGGGAAAGTGGCAACTTTAATTATTTCAATCATTTCCATAGGATAATAAAGCTTGAAGTGTCAAAATGTATCATTTTCCGCATATTTATTCATATTTTTAATTTTAATGACTGATATTTTCACTATTAAGAGCACATTCATTTACCAGAAGATACCCTCTGCAAAATGCAAAAATAGATTGATATTCTGGTTTTGTTAATACTTACAACAAACATTCGACATGTACATAGAACAGGCGTTTTAGAAATCGTTCAGGCGTGTAGGTAGCCGAATACCCGGGGTGAACACTATATACAAATTGATTTATGATCTGTTATGCCACGACGATACCTCGCAATTACTATTTCTGTCTTGATAGCATATCACTAAAATATGTAATAAAATGTGTTTTTTTTTCATTCTGAATTGTAAAGGTAAATTGACAAATTGCAACATGCTTTATTACAAACAAACTAAATATGTTTTCAGGTAAACATTCGTGTGTGTAGACTGAAATGCCTCAGAAGTTGTTGTATTATGTACAGTGTTTGAAAACAGAATTTTAACGCATCGGTTTTGAATACATATTAATATTTGTATGTATATTCACGACAGGAATAGATATAGTTTCGTTTGCCACAAATGATCGATTTCTTCATCTGTTTTCCCCAATTGTCTTAGTTCTTGCGTATTGAATTGTATCAAATGTTCGATTTGGGTTTCCATATCACAATACATTTCATTCTGCCATACAAGATGATCATTCTCCTCAACAGACATTCCCGGTCTCCATGCCTCTGCTCTTATCCTCCTTTTCATCAGCATCAGACTCTCGACTTTATCTTTTTTTTCACTAAATTCTCTAAATATGTTCGGTGTTTTGTACATCACAATCATGGCGTCACGTAATTTGTCACATCTAAAGAACATCCTACCCCTTTCTTTGAGGAGGTCATTAAGTCGACTAATCAATTGCTGTTTCTGCTGAATGTTTAGTCTCCCGGCCAGCAAATTCCTCTCCGGTATCATGTAACTTGGAAGATTTGACTCACTAACACATTTCTTAAGATATTGAAGGCAATTACATAATCTGTCCATTATTAGTTCCTTGGTAAATCCACCAAGACCTTTTGCTTCACACACCCAAAGAATAATGTTTTTCATTATGTAAGAGGTCATGTCTTTACAAACTTTATTTAGGGCTGATTTAGATATTTTCTTCAAAAGAATGTATACTTTTATTTGCGCTTCATTTAAATTTCGCATCAAGTGCAATTCTGCAAGTGAATAACAAATTCTCCATTCTCTGTACATATTTTGAGAATCCTTACATCCGACTGGTACTACATGTCCATCCAGAAGATATATTTCGTGTACGGTTTCAGACGAAGGCCATCCTTTAGATCGAGGTCGAGATCTCCAACGTTCTAAAATATTCGGACAGAAACACCTGAAACAATATACAGTATCAAAGCTTGAGTATTTGTTAGAAGTTGGTGTAGATGGTCCACTGTTAGGTTGTATTGTCAATTGCAGGTATAAATGTGTCTGTCTGCTTCTCTCCTTCACTGCATCAATGAAGAACTCACTGGAAAGACAATCTGAACCTGACTCAGACTTAAAAAGAGATGAACTTATTTCTTCTTGATACCATTTCCCATCAAATCTCAAAAGTTTAAGTCTGGTATATCCTGGTGATGCTGATAGTGTCTCAGTCTGGAACAGTGTGATATTCTCTTGGTTGTTGAAATCTTGTGGATTATCAGTACAAACAACGTCCTTTATTATATACATAAAGTCTATGTCACTCTCGTAAAACAATGCTGTTCCTTCACCTTTACCACCTGTCGTGACTTGTGTTTCAGCAAAGGTTTCATGACGATTATTAAATATATTGTCGTTCTCTGTCCACATTTGTTGTCTATATTTGATCATTTCATAACTATAACCAAGTCCATCCATTAACTCAGAAACATAGCGGGAATATTCCTTCGAAGGTACCGTATCTATACCATCCTCATAATAAACAGGATTTTCGAAGAAAGTTGCAGCATCTATAAAGCAAAATACAATATTTTTGGGCATGAAATAGATATATTTATTTCAATTTAGATATTTTATGTCTTACAGTAAATAGGAACGAGGTCGTATTATGATGTTGATGGTAGTTAATTTTCAGACCCATTTACGCCCGAATTGCATGCAGATTGGTACTAAACGATGATTGAATCTTTTTGTTATGTTCAGATTTAAGGAATAACTCAATTTGTTTAAAAAAGAAAGTAGATTTAGTTAGATGTGTTTTCTTTTAAAACGAAAGTAGAAAAGATAAACTTAAATTTTAAAGAAGTCTTCCGGATCAATGTTAATGAGAATTAGGTTTGGATATTGTATGATGGATGGTGTTACAAACTAACCGTATTTTCAATTTAGGAAAAATTAAATCTGTTAAAACCATAACAGATTTGGATTTCCCGTTTTTGTTAAAAACGAAAGTAGAATAGATTTATTAAACACAGGTGATGCTGTTTAGCGTAATCCGTATTAAATCTACTTACCAACAGCAGGACCAAAACTCCCGTATTCCTTTTCACCCATTTTGGTCAAAGTCTAAATCCGGCTCTAAGCTCTTTGTGAGGAAATGTATGAGGAAGTATCGTTATCGTAATCGTAATCGTCCTGGTATACTAAATATATGTTCCTTGTTGACACACAACTTCAATATACAGAGAAAATGTGCAAGTTTAAGGTATCACTGTTACTTGGACGACCGTTCTCTCGATTTAAGTACCTAATATGTAACTCAAACTTCTCATATCGCTTATATCACCTCTCTATTGTGTTACTATTTATAATCTAAGCTGTCAGCAGTTGGGGTTTTCCGATATTATTGCGCATTTTTTTTTTGGGGGGGGGGGGGGGATTCCCCCTTTTTTTTTTAAAGGATAAGCATGAGCAAGAATAATCATTACTGTTCATATTTTATACTTGTGAACATGTAGACTATAAATGAAAATAATGTTGGTTAAATGGTGTCTATCTTACACGGAATATACTTATATTCATTGTACATGTATTTAAAATTGTAAAACAAGCACTAAACATATTTGTTGGGAATAGCGCTTTGCACAAAGTTGAGTGCCCGATTACTGTTTGCCCGACATTGCAGATAAATTCACGGACCTATGTATATAGGTCCGTGATAAATTGTACCCATTTTCTGGCCTCATTTATAAACAAGCTGTGAACGCAGTCAATCAACTGACAAGTTTATAATCATATGGAACAGTTTTGATGCAAAAATTACATTGATCCTTCTGACATCCCATCTTGCATTGTTACGTGTGTATTTGTCCATCTGATATTACATGTTTCTTTTTGATATGCTTTATGCTTAAAACTGGAGAAATGATTACTGCATTTGTCTAAATGGCAAGTGCCATTGTGCAATTGAGTTATGCCTACTTATAATTGACTACTGCATCGTGTATGCGTACAACCTTTAGTTGCCTTCCATTCATTGTTTAATGACAATTGCCTACGTTAAACTGAAAAGTACATACGCATTAATTCAATTCAATTCATTCATAATAGCAGTAAGCATAATGACGAATGCAACTTGTAAGAATGAAATAGAAAGGGAACCAATAATACTTATACCCTGCGACTGCATAAATTAACCAAAACGGGCACCAATAATACTGGTACCCTTTTAAACCACGAACGAGAATAATTCTTCTGCCAGTATGATTAAATTGAGAGATTTAATGTGTACCAATAACAAAACTAAACTGGTAAAACTTGCCTATTTTATCTCACTTCAAAAATTGACTCATTCTCCTAAATTGTATGTACCTAATAAAGGTATCGCACAGAAATCTACATTTTGATATATCTGTAATATACAGAATTGTGTTATTTTTCCTCAAAATATCACATGTTAATTGTAGCTAGGATATAACAAATGTACATGTTTGTATGATCACATGCTTGTAATAAGCATTGATCAGAAATAAAACTTGGAGCAACTACCCCACTATCACGCTGATTACAGACGAAAAAGGGAGCAACTACCCCACTATCACGCCGATAACAGACGAAAAAAGAAGTGAGTTTGTAAACAGGTAACTATATAGTTTTTAGTAAATGTATTATATAATTCACATTTAACATAACCGATTAATCTATTCGCTTAAATAAATAGCCAGGGGGTTGAGGCGTAAGCATGTCAGTTTTGGAGGGGATAGGGAGACATCAGCTCCAAAGGGGGTCGATCGGGTGATTGAGACACGGAAGAATTTGGGATGCCCCCGCCTCGGGGTATGATTTGACACCCCGGGAGAATCAAATTTTTACCGCGGCTTATCAACATGTTGGTCACATTCGCCATGTTGAGGGGCCAACCCCTGTCAAACATTGCATTGTCAGATGTTCATCAAGCTGATCCCTGTGGCACCCCTCTGCATGGGTCTGCTCAAGTGTCACTTACCTAATCCCAGGGAAAACACACAGGGTCAGACCAGGGTGTCACCAGAGGTTGGGGACACTTAATGCCGATCAAACACAACCCATGACCTTCTCTGAAGGATATGATATCCAGTCTATGGTGCCGCCGGTACCTTTCAGGAGGGGTAGCAGGGGCTGGGGGTGGCAGTCAAAGGAAGTTCATCCCGGCCACTAGTATTTATTAGAGGGAGGGCACCAAAGCTTCTGTTGATCGGGGAAAATACATCCCAGCCCCTATTAATCAAGGGGAGCATATCTCAGCTCCTATTAATGAAGGAGATTACACCCCAGCCCCTATTACTCAGCGGGAGCACACCCTAGCTCCCATTAATCATGATGACACCAAAGCTCCTATTAATGAGGGGGATTACTTCTCAGCCCCTATTACTCAGGGGGAGCACAGCCTAGCTCCTATTAATGAGGAATACATCCCAGCTCCCATTAATCAGGATGACACCAAAGCTCCTATTAATCAGGGGGAGTACACCCCAGCCCCGGAGCACATCATATTTTTTGATTACGCGCAAATTACGATAAGGACCTTTTTTGCTTGGCGCGGCTCATATATATCTTCCTGTATGAGATACATCTCCTTACATCTAAACTGTACGTACAGCCTTTAGTTTATGGAACGCCAAATCTACATATACTCAAATATTTGAAGAGGTCTTTAAATATTTGGAGAGCTCTTCAAATAATATTAGAGGTCTCAATTTCAATTAGAGATATCTCCAAATAATTATAGCGCGCAAAAATTGTAATAGAGAGGTCTTTAAATAATTGGAGAGCTCTCTAATTCAATTATTGATATCAAAAATTGATTTAAAGCGCGCAATAAATGAATTGAAGACCTCTCCAATTCAATTGAAGATATCAAAAATTAAGGTGTATTTCAGCTGTTTTAAGAGCTCTGTAATTGAATTGAAGAGGTCTCTAATTGATTTGAAGACCTCTGTAATTGTTTTATAGCGCGCTACAAATTAATTTATAGAGGTCTTGAATTCAATTAGAGACCTCTCTAAATCTATTTGAGCGCGGTGAAATTCAAGTTTAGATATCTTGAAATCGATGTTAATACATGCCAAATCTACATGTACTAAAGTATTTAAAGAGGTCTTTAAATATTTGGAGAGCTCTGAAAAATATTTGGAGAGGTCTACAAATTAATTAAAGACATCAAAAATTCGCTTGTAGCGCGGTTTAAATCCATTGATTTAGAGACATCTATAATTCAATTGAAGAGGTCTCCAATTGAATTAGAGACCTCTATAATTGTTTTACAGCACGCAAGAAATGAATTTATGTACAAAAATTGATTTAGAGAGGTCTCTTATTCATTTGTACCGCGCTTCAATATAATTCATGTACAACCTTGAAATAGAGAGCTCTCAAATAAAACAATTGAAGCGCGGTACAATTCAATTATAGACCTCTCAAAATCAATTTTTGATATCATTAATTCATTTCTTGCGCGCTATAAAACAATTATAGAGGTCTACAATTTAAATGGAGACCTCTTCAATTGAATTATAGATGTCTCCAAATAAATGGATTTAAACCGCGCTGTAAACGAATTTTTGATATCAAAAATTGATTTATAGACCTCTCCAAATATTTTGCAGAGCTCTCCAAATATTTGAAGACCTCTTCAAATAATTGAGTATATGTAAATTTGGTATGAATTCAAGACATCTAAAATTGAATTTCACCGCGCTCAAATTGATTTAGAGAGGTCTCTAATTGAATTCAAGACCTCTATAAATTAATTTGTAGCGCGCTATAAAACAATTACAGAGGTCTTCAAATCAATTAGAGACCTCTTCAATTCAATTACAGAGCTCTTAAAAACAGCTGAAATACACCTTAATTTTTGATATCTTCAATTGAATTGGAGAGGTCTTCAATTCATTTATTGCGCGCTTTAAATCAATTTTTGATATCAATAATTGAATTAGAGAGCTCTCCAATTATTTAAAGACCTCTTCAAATATTTGAGTATATGTAGATTTGGCGTTCCATATTAGTTTGTGCCCAAACACAAAAATAGCTCAAAACGACGAAATATTTACATGACTGTCCGAATATAAGCGATTATTTATTTTAGCTAATAGATTTATCAGTTATGTCAAATGTGAATTGTAACACATTTACTTAAACAATAAATACCTGTTTACTAACATAATGGTAGGGGTAGTTACTCCATACCAATGGCAAGAGAAATATTCGCAAGAGTTCTCGTTCGCGGTTTGAAAGGGTACCAATATTATTGGTGTCCGTTTTGGTTGATTTATGCAGTCGCAGGGTATAAGTATTATTGGTTACCTTTCTATTTCATTCTTACAAGTTGCATTCGTCATTATGCTTACTGCTATTATGTATAAATATATACACAAACACAGTAGTCGATGAAAGTAAACGTAATAACAAAGCGTATGAACACATAGACACTTGGTATTAATTAATGCGTATGTACTTTTCAGTTTAACGTAGGCAATTGTCATTAAACAATGAATGGAAGGCAACTAAAGGTTGTACGCATACACGATGCAGTAGTCAATTATAAGTAGGCATAACTCAATTGCACAATGGCACTTGCCATTTAGACAAATGCAGTAATCATTTCTCCAGTTTTAAGCATAGAGCATATCAAAAAGAAACATGTAATATCAGATGGACAAATACACATGTAACAATGCAAGATGGGATGTCAGAAGGATCAATGTAATTTTTGCATCAAAACTGTTCCATATAATCACAGTGTCCTAGCGTACAGTAAGCCGAAACGGAAGTTGCTGATCTGTACGCTGATGATCAGTTAGTTGTTGGCACAAATTGAGGCCACCACGGTCTAGATTTTGTATTGAAAGTTTATTTAAATCGTCTTTTTTGAAGGAGATATTTTTGGGGTAAGTGTACCAGTTATTTATACTTTTATTGTGATCATCTTTGCTTCAAGTAAGGTGTAGTATAGTTGCAATCGGCCTTCGTTCTCACTTTGATCACTGTCAAATTGACGAAACGGGCAGAAAAATTTGACTTTGTGTTCGCATATTTCATTGTATATATAGTTTCTGGTCTATAATTGTGCCGGCGTGTTTAGTTTATTCGTGTGACGATTATGTTTTAATAAGGAATACGAGGATTATCCTACTGAACAAGCAGGTACTGTACAAGTTATTTTATTATTAGCGCATCAGTACGACAAATTATTGTTTATAAGACGATAACAACGCTGAAAAGGATGTGATTTCGATTCTAACATGACTAGATATTTCAAAAGGTGAATAAATTTTTCTACATTTTTTTATGCGAAGCTTAATTTTCTACCCGAACGCTCATTATGACGTCATGTTAACAGCATATCGGTTCCCGCGTTGTTTATGGTTTAATATACATATTTTTTCACTCTTTGTATTTAAGAATAAAATCGTGAGTCATGTTAGAATAAGGTTTTTATCACGTTCTTCTAAAATTAAGATGAGTCAAAAATGGCCAAATAGGGCCGTTGGCACTCAACGTAGTAAAAAAACAATAGGCCTAATAAGCCCTTTAGCACATGAATAATAGACCCTTTTCCTAATCGGCAATTTTCGTTAGTTCCGAAAAGTCACGCTTGTTCTGAATTACTATCTTCTTGCATATCGGAACGGCTTTAATTTCCGGTGATTTACCCATGCCGGAAAAATCGGTCTGGCACCCCTCCTATGCAAGACGACTCTGATACTCTACTGTAAATTGCTTGTGACGAAACGTTATAAACATTGTGACGTCACTTTGGTCTTTCATATATACGACGTCTAAATTTCGTTTGTTTTTATATGAAAACGCATCATTTGGATAAGTTTAACTTTAGAAATTATCTTTAAAGTGCAAGACATCGACCCAGTTTCAGTCATGAGGCATAGCACCGTTCCTGTCAAAACAGTCACCCTCGGTGACAAATATTTCAATCTGAACCTCGTGCTCATGACAGAAACTATAATTAATATTGCTCTTTATTGCAAATTTTCCGAAACTGTTTACATGAGAAAAGCATAGCCCATCACACGATGGACTCGACTTATTTACCGCTTACGATTTCATTATTATTATTATTATTATTATCATTGTTATTATTATTATTAAATTCAGTGTGCATCATAGGATAAATACCAGAATAACGTACAAAGAACTACACCTTTGCAAAACTGGGATACCGAGTATTCATACACATTTAACACCCAATCGATACACGTGTCGTCTGGATATGAGAATAGGTCGGCTAAATCAGCAAGCCAGTCACTGAATCAAAACCAAGATATACTGCCTTTCAATAACTTTAGCTTGATCTTTCACCGGTATTTAAAGCAATTTGCTGTTTTTACGTAGACTTGCAGTTTGTTTTGAACAACATCTGTACATATTCGTTATAAATACTAACGTTGCTAAAGAAGTAAACGGACGAGTTGCGAGCATACCTATGCTTTGATATATGTCCGAATGTCTTGAAAAAGAAATCATAGGTCACCGAACGTGATCTTGAATTATCTGACCTTGAAAACCAGAAAATAAAACGAAATGCTTTGTTCAGAGGCAGACAATGGTAATCTATGACGTTTATTTAAGATTTCTGTTTCAAATTTGATACGAAGAAATTCCGTAGTATAAGTGGGAATTGTTTTTTTAAGTGAGAATATTTTAGCCATGTATACAAATAGAAAAACAGTCGCCAACTTCTATAAGAAGATAAAAGAAACAGCATCCTTTCTGTTGTTAGCTTAGCATCAAAATATAATAAACACATGCAGTTTGAAAAAAAACCAACTTGTTTATTAATTTGACATTTTACATATATACAGAAACCAATTTTAACAGGTAAAACAACATGACTTTAATTGTTAAACATTTACTTAAACTGTTATGACGATGAATTTCATAGTACATGTACTATAATATAGAAAAATATGGAAAACGACAAAAGACTATCGATTCAACGCACTTGCTCTTATGTCTTTTGTTGTTTTGCAAGTAGTATATATCAGTGATTAATGTCTTTTTTGAAAATACGTCACTTTGAAGGGTATTAGCACTTTAAGACAAAACAGAATAAAGAACTATTTAGCAAGTTACTTCCATTGTGATAACGCACATGCAATCATTCGCGTGATTTCAGTTCAACATTATACAGATCCATATTTCAAATATGCCTTTCAGAATTTTATCTGATGTTAAATATAAGGCATTTTAAGACAACATTGAAGAGATGCTAGTTAGCCCAGAAAATTTACTGTCGCTATATTTTTATTCCCAGTCTTCATATCTTCTGCATCTACGATGATTTCTGTTCCACCAAACATCATGGAAACATCTATTCTGCGACCAGGATCTTTGTTGGATCTTCAAGTTCAATTCCTATCTCGCCTGCTTTAACACACCCTTCATCGTCTACAAACAGTGTACCTTTCTTTGTCGAAGCATAAATCCTAAACGTAATTTCGCGTTGGTTTTTGTGTAACGCGAGGAAACCCCTTTTCACTTGTGTGTCACCAAGTTTCACCGACTGTCCTTCCTCTACTAGTTTCCAAAAAACGTCATTACATCTGTCACCTACATCTGATTTGGAACGTTTACTTTCTGGATGTATCCCCGGTTTAAATGGGATGCGTGTACTTATTCCGTACGTATATTTTACTATCCTATCAGTTATTGACTGTGGGCTATGACCAAACACCAATGATCCTCTCAATACAGCTGATGCTGCGCCCTTTGGAATTACGACCTTTTTATCAGGAAACCTCTCCTTTATTGTCTCATGTAACAATGTCGATTCAGAGTAACCCCCAACCATAAGAATATAATTCACATCTGTCATATTATCTTCACGGAACAGCGATTTCAATGACTTGTTGTTTTCTGTATCGACTCTTCAAACAAATTGTCGAATAGAATTCTAGACAGTTTCAGTTTGTCCCGTTTCAACTCAATCAGAGTAGCATCTTTTGAAGCAGTAATGGTTTTCTTTATATCTAAGCTGGTCTTTGCTTGGTACAAATCAACAAGTGAGCATGGGAAATTCATGACTATTCTCCCGTCTGAATTTGGTCTGACTTCCCGCTTTTTGGATTCAAACTCTCGTAACATGTAAAGCCAATCTTCCATTTCCGAATGCTTGAATTCTTCAAACACATCATTCCCGACAATACTAATTAGAAAATCTTCAAAAGCCCTATCTACCAATGTTCCGCCCCAGCTACCTCCATTTGCTCTTTGAACCTCTCTCAGCGTTCTGCAGTCATGAACTTGGTGTACTGTTATATCTATGGTTCCACCTGAAGATATTTTACTTGATTTAAGTATCTTTTACAAAATAAAACCAGAACAAAAGTAAACAGCATAAGCAAAGAATAAACCAGCAAATTGAGTACTCGGATTCTTGACGGGGTATACTAAGTCAGTAAATAGAGGAATAATGCTCGTTTACAAAAATGCAACAACTGAATCTATACTTTAAAAAATATTACCCTCACAGTGCGACTTTAAACACGCATTCTAGCAACATTTAAGCAAGAGTATGTATAAACTGCAGATTAAGTACCAGTTAGAGGCTAAATAGAGCAATGAATGTAATATAGAAACCAAAAGGAGGTCGCGCTAGCGACAGAATAGGTTTCTATGTTGGATAATTTTTCTATTTTAATATATTTAGGCAATTTCGTTAGATTAAAATGTAGGGCAAGCACTAAAAAGAACTAAATGTTACATATGCCGTGCGGATGTCAAAAGAGATTTATTGATTAAAAATATATTTCTAACTATATTGTAAATAATAGAAATTACCGCCAGCGTATACAACCAAAATACGTTTCAGCGAATTTTTGGAATTCCAAAATTTTCCAAAAACTACATTGAAAACTATAATAATTATTCGTAATATAAGTATGTTGATTTATAGTATTTTACATTGGAATAAATAATTTCTACCTTTTGTTCAATATCTTATAAAGACAAACACAAAAATCAAATTCTAAAAGATATTGGAAAATAAATATTCCAATTGGATTCTAAAAATAGCATTAAAATTCTCATTCCAATTGGATTTTTCCAATTGGAATATTTTTCCAATTGGACTCGCCAATTGGAAATTAGACTTCCAATGGGAAGTTCCAATTGGATTCAGTCCAATTGGAATGAAATTTTCCAATTGGATTATTCCAATTGGAACTAATTGGGAAGAATCCAATTGGATTCATTATGAATGAAAATAATTTTGTTTTATTTATTCCGATTGATTTCAAAATAATTTTAAAAGTGCTATCCTACATTTGATATGGAACTGACTTTTTTAGTAAATTTTACAATAATTAGCGACTTTTTGTGAAATTTACTATGAATCATTGATATTTACTGTAAATTTTTAATTTGGTTATACTGTTAGACCCGTACTGGTGACCTTTGACTCTGTGGTAACGATTTTAGCTGAAAACACACAATACTGACAGTTTGTGTCACTGGTTTATCGAACTTAGCAAATCTATTCATATACTAAATTTACAACTTAATCGCTCGCTCGACTCATTACATATGGAATCAACCTTTTGGAAGTTTGGCTATTGTAAAGTCATTGGAATTTACAGTCGCATCTACTGGCAAATGTAAACAGTACAATGAAGCTGTCTCCTGTTCTAAAGCAATCGTTAATTTGCCCGTAGAAATGCCAGCCTAGAATAATTACAACAAACGATACACACATGTATTTTAAAGATATAGCAGCTGAAAAAGACATTAGTTCGTGTGCTACATTTACTTGATTTCAAGACTGCTGGTTGAGGGATCTAAAAGAGCCGCTGAAAAAAAATCAAAATCGTAAATGTGAACACCTTTATGCAGACTTAATGTAATTTAAGAAATAATCTATTGCTATTGGTGCTTTACCGAACATAGAAGCATTCTCCCAGGAATAAAATGGAAAAGCTTGGAAGATTTAACTATGCCTCTGCCTTAATCATGCTAAAGCACTCCGATTTACTATAGAAAATACCATATGCATATAACAATCGCTCGTATTTTTTCTCATCGCAAATTGATCAAAGGTTTCACTGTTTAAATAATACTAATTGATAACTGAAGTTAGCTTTCAGTACCTCTACGATCGTTTTCTAAATGATAATAGCTTACAAATTTAACAAAAAAACCTTTGTAGCAGCCTCTCTCATAAACTGCTTTGCAGCATCCGACCATATGGCTGGCACCGTAAGAACCCAGCGTATTTCTTTTGTTTCTAACAATCCGGATAGTTGTTTACCAACAGCCAACATCATATCATCACGAAGGTACTTGATAGACATAGAGAACACGTCAATAGCAAGACGCTTCTTTCCTAGTTCATCTTCTACAGTCAAGTTCCTGTTCAGTTCCTAGAAAAATTCAGAATATTTATGGATGTAAATTACGCGTATGATCAATTAAGTCAGGCAAATGTATTGTGAAATTTTGTAAATATACTGTTCTTGCATTTGTTTAATGTTTTTATTTTTTCTGAAACTAATAAATATTTGTATCAGAATATATTTTTGGTTCAGGTACAACAGACTGAGCAGAAATGTTTACATGTCCAAGATGTTTGAAAAGTGCCATCTTAAATCTTCTAAAGTAATAGTAATCTCCATGTTGATTCGTATCAGCCAGGACTTGGTACTTATTTCAGTCTCATAACCAAAGGCGTGAAACGTTTTCCCATCAGGTTCAACCAACAGGCATGTTGGTGTTTTTTCAGTCGTCAGTGTTCCTGATCCTGAGTGCCAATGTTTTACATTAGCAATGGTTGGGTCCCTTTCGTAATCCGTTTTGAAGGAGAATTCCCATCCTGAGTATGTTGTTCCAAAGTCTATTGCTCCAACAAGCAATGCCTGTATAAAAAAACACAAGATAATTGGAAATACTCGTGGATGTTCCCCAAAGCATGCGTTTCCGAAAAAACAGCACACATCTTTTGCTCTAATAAATTTTAAATAATTTGTGAGAAACGTGTAACACTTGCAAATCAGCAACAAAATAACAAGAAATTTTAATGATAGGAGATATTCAAAATCTATGCACGGTGGAGTTACATTTCTTCTGCACTGCACTTTCTATCAATACCCTCTATCATTAGATAAAGTTTCAGCAAAATTCCTTCAAATGTTTTGAGTTATGTTTTAGACAAAGGTATGCGACTGATAGAAGGGCAAACGGAATGATAACAGGACGGACAGGCGGACAGACACAGTGGCAACCATATGTCAGGGAGCATAAAATATAGCCTGTTTGAAATATCAACAAACCTCATGAATTGTTTTAGAGATACGCTCTGGACTAGCATTACATAATGTAACTAGTGAATGGAATATTGCCATGCAAAACACAGGTTTAGGAGATAAAATTTGACATTTGATTCTGAAAAATAACCTTAGCACTGTCATCTTGATAAGATGAATATCTGACCCAAGTTTGTTGCAAATCTTGTGTTTAAGAGGATATTGCCTGATGAGCTGGCACACTTGGAACATGGATTCCGTGCGTCCTCTCCATCAAATGAGGACTGAAATAAATTAGGAATTAAATAATACCATCCATTGTTGGATGACATCTTGTGGTTCATGACCAAAATGTCAGTTATTTCAATTACCAAATAATTCAGCTGAAATTTTGTTCCCCAGCATTTCCGTATGCATCAACTTCTTTTCAGCCAATGAGCTGTCAAGCGAAAAGCGAACCTTCGCAAGTTTCCTAGACAAAACGCGTAGTTTGTAGTTAGAACATAAAACATAAAAATCGTATCTTGGTTTCAAGAAATCTGTTAAAACTCTAGTGTCAGAGATGGGGAAAAAAGAAAAAAGGTGGATTCTTTGTTTGAATATTTTAGTCAACAATATCTTACCAGGTCTTAGATATAGATATTTTATCAATACCTCTTGATGCCAAGCACAATCTCTGAGCTTTTTAGAATGTTTCATTATAGTATTTCTAAAATGTAATTGTCCAGTCATTATAAATTGAGATTTAGAATAGTATTTCATCTAATTATTCAAATATAATACTAGTAACCGAAAAAAGAAAACGCCTTACCATTCTTAAGATTTTTAATCGCCTACTTTCGACATGGCCTAGATTTCCATCTGACAGTTCTTTTGCGCATGCCCTGCCGGGTATCTATATTTGGAGCTGATACCATTGAACAGATAAGTTGATAAATATAACTTTGAAACATGATCACGCGATACTGTATGAGACGTAACCTAAATTTATATGCAATAAATTATACAATGTCATTTAATTTATTTATGTAAGACAATACTTTTCAAGTTTTCAGGAAGTACTTCTGTACTACACAGTTTATACTTATGAGGTAAAGTTTTGTAATCAAGTTGTTATATCTGTGTATAATAAATCTATTGGAAGGTATATAAAGCTTAGACAAGTACTTTATACAAATATTTTTTCATGGATTAAAATTTTAAGAGTATTGTCAATGGTGTAAGTAGCCTAAATACATTTCCATATGACATACATTATAAGGTTTTCAGCCGGTGCGACTACCCAAAATCTCACCGACTGCTGAAATGCATTTTATTTCACAAAATTTATACATTTGATCCAATACTTCATGACAGTTATTTGGAGTTGAATGACACCACACCATTTTAATGGTATTTTTAGTGGTCACCGACCTAATATGTCAGTATATTTTTCAAAGAACAAATATTTTAATTTTAATTTATATCCAGAATTTTTACGTATGCATCGGCTTATTTTCAGCCAATTAGCAATGAAACACATAGTGTAGGTCCACATGTTCCCAAGACAAAATAGCCTGCTTGCGGTTTTCACCAATTTAGGTTTCTCATACCTAAAGAGCTGGTTTCCCCCATTTTTAAAAATCAACGCAGGCATAAGAAAAGGGCCACCTAACGATGGGGTTAATTGTTCGTTCATTTCGTGTTTTTTTTCCCGACATTTTCCTGTTTACGTAGATAATGGAACAATCTAATTATCTTTAAAAGTGCAGCTCAAAATATAAAGATCGTATTAAATTTCATGTAAAGTGCTGCAGTAAAAAGTGAAAACTTGAAAAAACATACTCAGATGAGAAATTTGATAATGAATCAAAAGGTCAGAAACTTTGAGGTGAAATGTATTTTTGAAAACTAGAAATTGACTTTACTACATTAGATTTGAAGGGAAACATTCTCAAGCATATGTGACAAACATAAACATAGATCATATAAAAATATTACGTACAAAAGATACAAGTGAAAACGTTTCACACAGAAACGTACATTTTCACACCTCAAGTTCAACTTACAATGTCTTTACGAAGATTGCACTGTACCTAATGATGTAAAGGTCGTACATGCTAAGTGGAAGCAAGCTGATTACAGATACAGTTGTATACAATATTAATAACAGTAGTACAGTTTTTGTTAGAAATGATGTTTTAGACGGAGACATAAGTATTCTTGAATTGTTTTAATCAGTTTAGAAGACAAAAATTTGGGCAGGCTGCTGGTGGTGACTTTATTCCATCAGAGGAATTACAATGACTAAGATGGACGTATTATCAAATGGACAGATGACAACTGTCTTATCGTTGAGGAACAAAATTGGATTTGGTAAACAACGTAGTGCAATTGATCACCTGCCTGCTTTGACAAACATTATTGATACAAGAAGAAAAAAACCAGTCTACTTTCTTCTTCGAAGGAAGATTAAATGTAAGAGTTTTCAAAGAAAATTTCTAGTGCAACATAAAGTTGCATTGATAAATATTCATTAATTACATCTTCTGTAAAGATATGCTACATTTAATCAGAAAATATAGAGATGCAGTCATTGTTCAAACATTGTTAAATCTCAAAAATTGCAATGCTCGCAAAAGACGTTATTTACCTTTAATGTCAGAAATGTTGATAAAGGAAACGTTTTACATTCACACTGCCTAACACTTTAAACCTGAAGGGTGTCTTCTTTTCAACGTTGTAAAGACAATGATACAGTACTCATTTACGTATTTAATACACATATTTAAAGTATAATTAACAACGAAACGTAGAAGACGTATTTATCAATACAACTTAATGTTACACTAGAAATTTTCTCTGAAAACGCTTACAACTTTATATTTCTATTATCTCTCTTTGTTTTTGTATTGTATAACAGAAAGTATAAGAAAATGGTCCAGTTCATAGTAAGTACATGCTGTATAGAAAGGCTCATTTAGTTTTGTAAAAAAAAAACCTTAATATTGGCCTTGATTCGACTGATAATGATCTAACCTCCCAAGTGATTAAATCTTGTAATGGAATGGAGTTAATGTATTCATAGAGAAGACAAGGAGCTTTGGTATCTACCGTTGTATTTATCTCTTTTGATAAATGGTCCTGGAAAAGATCAACTACTTCTACCGAAGTAAAATTCTAACACTCGGCATTCAAGTCAATATGTACAGTTGAGGTTAAAGTAAACGAAGTTTGTCAGTGCAGGATACTTGAAATAATAAGATAGTCTAAATAGTGTTTCACTAGAATTTATTAGCAGAAAATAAGTAGCATGTTTATATGTTAATATATGGCTAAAATGAAAAGATAAAGTTTAAACTTTAATACGAAAAGAAGTATAGATTTTAATATTAAGAAGGCAAGAAGAAAAATACATTGAGAGCCATCTGTTCCGACATAATACAATGCCTTTGCAGAAATCTAACAGTACCACCAGTCGGCTTTAACTCACTTTATCCAACATTTTCTCTGAGATTCTATGTATTTAATTTTTTAGAGTATAATTCTTGCAAAATACAATGTGATCTTATGGATTACACTTGACATATGACAAATTGTATTGAATTTTTTTTTTAACAGTTGAGAATCAAAATAAATATACTTATATAAATATCGAACAGAAAGCACTAATAATTAACGAATTAAAATGTTCATTACATTCCATGGAAAAGTATACAGCATGAAAAACGCGGCTTATCAGTCCTGCAAATTAAGCAAATAAACTTTGTTAAGTAAGTAGCGAAATAATGCAAAAGTTACGTTTACTTGATCACTTGAACCTTTCAATGTATTCACAAAATATTTCTTCCTAATAAAGATGATAAGAACGGTAACAAGTTCGAGTACTTGGGCCTTGATGTCATTACCTTCACATAAATATTTATCGTCATTGCCCTTATCCTCTTGATCTACATATTTATAGCGTAAACGTTCAACAAATTAATTTAACTTGGTAAATTGTGAACTTATGTGAGTTATTGTCTCTACTTTGGCGAAAAGTCATGTCAAGTCAAAAGGCTCACGCCAACTAAATGCATTATTATCTATTTCCTGTCTGGCGTAATACTAACAAAAAGTTTATCTCTAACTTAGGCATTTAACAGAGTTGTATAAAGTCAAAACGATCCCCAACACACACGCAACTATGTGGGAAGGATTATATCTGGGCAGTTCTTAAAACTTTGCTTTCATCATGCCCAGGATGTCTGAGGCTACTTTCTTCCAGGATTCAACCTGAGCTGTAGTTGTCCCAGCATTGTCTTTGAGGAAGGCGGCGAGTTCCATAAAGGTATCCTGAAAGTGTTGAATAATAAACATCTTAGGTGAAATGTTGTCGGCACAACAGATTGTTTCATCTTTCACGTTTTATTTCAGACCGGCTTCTGGAAATAAGCTTGCAACTTTGTTCGCATGTTTGTTTTTCAGTCACGATGGTTTATAATGTATTCTACTTATTAAGACTTTTTATTTTTTCTATTGAAATATATATTTTAATCGCATGCGTATACTGCATACATTTTCTCATTTTTCTTGTAAGAAAAACGTCAATATAATCTAACTGCAGTACACAATTACGTTACTGTTTTTGGCACAATTCTGACGATTTGATGATTTTCAAACTTTTTAAATGATCACTCTACCATTTTCTGTTTTTAATTTTGACAGTTACTAGTATTACAATAAGATTTGTTCTAGCCAAAGAAAATTCGAAGATCTGAAACTAACAACCAAAATTAAGAAAACTCGTGCCCCAGAACGGAACTATAACTTATTGATCATTCCTCCTGCTTCTTCAAACAGTGTCATATCGGTCACTCAGCTTGTTTTATGGCAAAATTCACATTTTAACAGTTTTTATCGATCACGTCTTTTGCTTCTTAATACAGTTTTATTTCGATCACTCCTCTTCGTTTATGACAAAACTTACCTCAAACAGTTTCATATCGGTTACTCCTCTTGTATTCTGAAAAAACTAACCTCAAACAGACAAAACTCACCTCATACAATTTCATATCGGTCACTCCTTTTGCCTTATGACTGGCACACATTCCACCTATATTCTGGTCCAGCGCTGCAGCATTATCCAGGTTTTCTATCCAAGATTGCACCATCTTGCCAAAAAGGCCCGACTGTAATTTCTTATCAATGTCCGCTGGAAAAGTGTCTTTAATTTTGGGGTTGTTGTTAAACAGCCTGTAAGTGAATAACCGGGGATTTTAAGGTAGAATGCACTTCACATGCTTCGTTGATAAAATATAACATGTAAACTTGCAATATTTATGCTTAAAATTAGATCTGTTCAAACTGACCAAAAATGTTTTAGAATACGTTTGTCGAATGTTTTTACTTCTTAAAAAAGAATATTACCTAAATTACAACCGATATCTATGACTTGTTATAAGAGTTTTATTTCCATTGAAAACGGTGTAAAACCATGAGAAAACAGTGTAAAACCATGAGGAAACATTGTAAAATCATGACCAAACAATGTAAAACCACGAGAAAACGAGCTAAGATATGGTGATTTGAACAGTACTATAACTTGATAGAACAATACAATTGCCAAAGGTGTACATATAGCTCGTTTATAAATGTGATTTACCTTGTGTAAAAGGCCTCTCCATGAGCGTCCCAGTTCTTGTAGGCTGATCCCCAGGAATCTGCAACATTCTTCTTATCAGCTTGAAAGAAAAGTAGTTTAAGTATAATTTTCTAATTGAATAGTTGCATCTGGACATACGCAACTCATTGATATTTCATTTATCTGCCTTACATTAACGAAACACGGGCAAAAGCGACGGACTTAAAATTTGTTTCATAACTTAAATGTCAACTAAAATAAACAGAGTTCAAGCATCATCATTGAATATATTAAAACATTCTTAAGTACTTTCAGAAATAAAGAAGTCAAACTTTTATGAATAATTCAAATATCTTATTTGTAAGCTTGCATTCTACTTTTCTTGACAACATTTGATGTAAGACCCAAACGTTCTACAGCTGCTAAAGTATCGCTTTGCTTTACTTTTGTCTTGACATATCAATAAATAACATATTTGCCCATTCAATTTGTATAATTTACGGGGGTGGGTGTTTTTTTAAATTCAAAACTGAAAGGCAAGTAGTATAAAACATGACAAGTCTGTATGTAGAAAATGCTAATTGATCTTGGCTATTAACAGAAAGATAAAAATATCAACAATCATCCCAGAAGTGTATAATACAACATTTATTTTAAGTCGATATGTCATTACAAACATGAAATAAATGTTGTTTTGTATATACTTGTATTATTTATGTTTATGTGATGATGTACTTATTGTACAAGTCGTGAATAAAATTCTGTTCTGTTCTGTATTGTACACTTCTGGAATGATGGTAGATATTTTTATCTTTCTGTTAATAGCCAAGATGAATTAGCTTTTTCTACATACCGGCTTGTCATGTTTTATACAGTTTGCCATTTAGTGCAGGTAATAGAATAAATTGTATATGAATAGAACCTATTCCCTGCAGTTTGATAAATGTAATTAAATATTCAGGTGCAGAATAATATAATCTTGACAAACACTTTTTTTTCTTTCTGACTCGTCGCAATTAGTTAGTTCATGTCAATCGTGTGCAACGTGTACTCACTATGTAATACAAGGGTACTTTCTGCTGAAAATCACTATCTGGTAAGCCTCCAGCTTCACAGCGCGGGGCCAATTAATTAATGACCCTGTGAAATTAATAGCAATAAAGTATGCTTATACTGATGATGTGGTTTCCCCAATCTCATGTCCTGATTATGTATGGTGAATTTGTCAATTGTAGAAAGAACAAAGAAAAATGTAATAAGTTGGAAGTAGTATGTATTCAATTTTGTATTTTTAAATGCATGATTATATCAGAAGTTTTGTAATCTGTTACTGTTTATCAAAGTATTCAGCCAATGAGCAAACAAACATACATAATTACATTCCCTTAGATAAATGGTATACTTCGTGTATTCCAGGGCTGTGAATTTTACATGTACAGGAGGCATTTTTAGCGCAAATATTGACTTGCCATGAGGAATCTTTGCAAGCTAATGTATATTCAAAATTCCATTCCCTTTCTTCTCAGTACCAGTAGTTCAATGACATGAATACATTAGCTTGATACATTTTTTTCATTAACTCGGAAATACTAAAATGAACTTGTTATGTTAAATCATCTAACTTAAAGTCCGAGGATCACAATTACAAGTAGCTCTTATTTTTTTCCAGGAAAGGTGTGCTTACCAGTGAAAATGACCTTTGTTTGTACCATGTACCAGAAATATTACTAACTTTGCTTTTTAAATAGATGCACATGTTAGAAATATTATACAGTATTTTTTTCAATGATATTGCAAAAAATATGAAAGGCTTTCTGGTAACTCTTTTCTCATGAAGAAATGACTTTAATAAGAAAGACAGACATTTGTTAACATTGTTTTAGAGTTTAATATCCTATCAGTAAATTATTTTTCGATATCAGTAAAATCAATGTGATTATGCATGGGTCTTTAAATGATTGTACCATTATATTTCACTTTTTACAGTAGTAGAAGTAAGAAATATACATGTATTTATTATTTTTCTTTTTATCATGTAATGATCAACATCGCAAGCATTGCAAATAAGTGATGTAAGATGAAAAGTATCTGTTTTCATTTTTTAGTAGTGAAGATAAAGTGTTGTAGAATATTGTGATTTATTACTATCAATTACAAGGGCAACTGATAATAGCTTTCATGCTGAGATTCCAGCTAGCCAGGTGATGCTCAGGCTGAGCAATTCTACTACCCTTGTATAAAACAGTGTACTGTAAATGCACGTAAGTTAGTAGGCATAAAATTTCACAGATTTTAAAAGAATTCAAGTTGTTCGTGTATACTACAGTTCGTATATATTATTTTATACAGTAACTTGTAATGTCGGACGGCTGTTCGCTGGGAATTTAATTTCTTGGATCGACCCACCAACGAAATCAACGAAAGTTCGTTGCTCGCGTATTTTAATTATTTTACGTTGTGTACCTTCGCTATTCGCTTTTGTTTTGATAGCATGTAATTAAACTCTAATGAATAGTGTACAGACATTTAACATTACATCTATAATGTGGTCTGATGTGTGTATAATATCTATTTTTATACAAACACACGTTTGAATTGACGAAATGAATATTAAGTATGAAACACATCAGCGCTCCCAGTATTCTATGTGCATAATCTAATATAAATAAGTTTTATAAAAGTTAACAAGAATTTATAAGTATTATTTCTATTTTCAAATGTCACCATACACTCATTGTAATTATATATTTGCATGCATTTTAACAGACCTTTCTCGTTTGAAAATGAAACATTTATTGCTGAGTTATAACAAAAAGATATGCATCAATTGAGAAAATTGACATTCTGTTACTTAAAAAATGTCTTGTACAGTTAATAGTCTCCGGATCACCAAAGCTTTGTCATGTGATAGTTACTTTGATTACATATATTTAATGTATAACTTTTTGTTTACGTTTGTGTTTATGCGGCGACAAAATCGTAAGAAATGTTCAAGAAGCTTGGAGATTAAACCAAAAACGACTTTCTCTCATTAAAATGTGTTAAACTAATGATAATGCCGCATTAGTGTTTGAAGTTGGTGCTTTAGAAATAAAAAAATGGACTAATAAAATAATAGTTCCTTTCTTCGCAGTGATCTCCCTTGTGTTATTGTTGTTGTTGTTGTGGAAGAGAAGCAACTCCTGCATGCAGTTGTTTGTTGTAATTGCCTCTCCAAGTCAAAATAAGAAAAGTAATATTTAACAGAAATATTGTATATGCATTTATTGAATAAATACTGTTTAAACCAAAATAAGAAAAGTAATATTTGGAAAGTTATTATTTCGTACTGGTAGCAGGAAGAGTTTGATGTATTTGGTTAAAAGCTATTATTTCCTCTACCCTTTGTACACACACCCATTTCAGCTGGATTTTACTAGAAAAAATGTGCATAATTCCACTTTAAATTTAAACCAACATTAGGTGTCCAAAATAATGAACAAAAGTTAACGTTCTGATTCGAACTTCCATTACCTACCTCTTTTCTTAATATAATACGTTTAATGCTGGGCACGGAAACGTATCCTTATTTATCAGGGCTTATCATTTAAGCTCAGTATCTCATTACAATATTTTTAACAAATTTTATCAAAACTTAAGCTGTATGATAAGTCCGTGTTTCCTTTGTTTTACTCCTGCAACTTGCAAACAAACACAAAACATCCTGAAAAGTCCTTCGGGCGACTGGTAAACTGCGTCAAACTCCCAAACTAATGTATACAACGAAGATTCGAACTTTGTACAACATTACCTGCTGATGCGCCCATCTTTATTCCAAATGTAACAGTTTCCAAACTAAATAAAACTTTATTCAAACGTGTATTCAGTCCAGTCAAGAAGAATCTATTGAGATATACTGCGCATGCATTTCTTTATATATCAGTTTCCAATCGTCCTTGTATCCTTTGACGGTTGCAAGCGCACGTAAACAACATTCGTCTTTTTTAACTTTCCATTGGTTATTAGAGGTAAACGGTCAACGGAGTACTACAAATGTCTGTTACACTGCGGAAATATCAACAAAACCTCTAAAATGCGAAATTAATTCAACATTGACTTCATTTCGTGACAAAAAGCACACGTGAAATCATAACATTCCTGTAAAACTAGAATTACTAAATCTGGTTTTAGGACAACCGCCATTATCAAAGTTTATGAGTTGATCATGAGCTGGTGCAGGAACCAAGACCGGTATATATGTACAAGTTTCAGATGCCAAACGATCAATAGACAAATTAAATCCTAAACGATTTCATTGCAGCTAAGCCTACGTGCACAAGGACAATTTATCATCTAGGAGAAATGTACCGTATTTTAAATGTTTTAATGGCTTGTGTCAATCAACTGTTTAAAAGATGCTCATTAACGTGCTGCGAGATTTTGGTTACAGAAGTGTTTCAATTTTTACTGTATATGTTTTGTGTACATTGTCACAGCAGACATGTTGTACAACTGAGGTACAGTCAGGTTTTCACTATTGTTTTAGGTTACTATCCCATAAATAATCAAGAGCTGTCAATAGGACAGCGCTTGACTTTTTTTAGTGCTTGCCAATAAAACAAAACTTTGACAGGTAAGGGCATACACGACTGTAACTATGAATTTCTAAGTACAAATCAAGAAACAGTTTCACAGAGTTATCTTCTCTTGCTTACAGGTAGGTGTCATGATGGTACATAAGTAGTCCAACTTTCAAAGTAATATCTCAAACGGTTTATTTGGTTAAGTCAACAAGTGGACAAGAATGAAAATTTTAACTGAGTTTCTAAGTCAAAAAGGGCCATAATTCAAATAAAATCCTTGACAGAATTACCTTCTTACAAGTATTCAAACTTTCAAAGTAATATCTCAAACAGTTTAGTCAAAACGAAAACGAAAACCTTAACCAAGATTCTAAGTCGATAAAAGGCCTTAATTTTTAAAACAAATCCTTGACAGAGTTACTTTCTCTTGCCTACAGATGGGGGTAACGATGTAAACAAGCATTCAAAGGTTCAAAGCAATATCTTAAAGGGTTAAGTCAAAAAGTGGATTTTACCCATATTCAATGTATTTTATAAGTCAAAAAGGGGTATAATTCTGTCAAAAACGTTGACAGAGTTATGTACTATTGTCTGTTGATGGAGGTAATGATAACAAATCAGTATGGTAAGTTTCAAAGCAATACCTTTAATGGTTTAATGGTGGTACGAAAAACTTAACCAAGCTAAATACACTTTCTAAGTACAAAAAGGGCCGTAATTCTATCAAACACCTTGACATAGTTATGTACTCTTGTCTGTAGATTGAGGTTATGATGGTTAATAAGTATGGTAAGTTTCAAAGACATACCTCTAAAAGTTTTAAAATAAAGTGGGGTGGTACGAAACACTTAACCAAGGTGTGACACCAACGCGGACACCGACGCCATTACTCTACTCTTGCTGTAAACACTCCCGTGAACAACTTGCTTAGGTTACTTAACACTGTAATGCCCCTATAATTATTTGGATTAGTTCTATCCCCCTTTTTGTGTATCGGTACAATAAAACCCTTGGCCCAAACTTCTGGGAACTACCCTGTACCAAGAATGTTATTAAATAGATCCGTAATATGCTCTCCGAGTATATCTACCGTCTAAATAAAATACTCGTTCAGAAGGTTATCACTAGGAGAAGAAGACTTGTTGCGTTTAAGGTGCTTAATAGCTGATATCACATCAGCTTGTGTAATTGAATGATTCAACTCCTCAAATGTAGGATCGTTTATGTTCAAATTGTCATTATCATTAAATGCTTCAACCTCGTCTATAATGGTGATCGTTAAATTGCCAAATAGTTCCGAAAAGTATGTTCGAAACTCTTCGACTGGTACGCTTGTATCGCATTTTACGCTTTTACTTTTGAAATGTTTCCAAAACTCCCGCGCTTTACTTTTTCTAAGCTCGATTAGTTGCTTACTTTGCTTTATTTAGTACACACGTTATTTTCTTTGCAACGCCTTGCGCTGGTTACATACATGTTACCTGTTTTGTTCAGAAAAACGATTACTACTTTGTCGTAAAGACCTATTTCTAAGCACTCAAACCATGCGTTTTGTCTACGCGTACATGTATTATGTTTAGCACAAGTATTGCTAGAGTATTCACGCTTGAATAGTGGTGTAGCGATTTCACATACAATGTATATCTCGAAAAATCATTTATCAAACGGTCTATGCAAACCTATTCACCTGTATTGCTGTCAAAAAGAAGTAAATTAAACTCGGATAATTTTCCTACTAGGCCGCGCCTAAACATCTGTTCATTTGTTTGAAAGTTGGTACATGAGTATATCGTGCCCATCTGCATTGCATGGTAACGTTTCTATTCACGTGATTTCATATGACGTCATTTAACAACGCCATCTGGTGACAGCTTACCGGAAGCATATCGTCATGTGGTTATTGTTATGTTATTTTGTCATTTGTGGACCGACTTTTAATTTTCAATGTTTGCTATAATACTAGAAAACAATTCTATCAATCGGTGTGCAAACTATTACATTTTATACAAGAAAATATTACATTTTCGTCGAAAACGTACAGAAAAAGGTCAGAAACGTCATTTTTCTTCTCCATGAATTTTGGCATTTTAGATAATAACACACAAAAACAGACGATGAAAGTTTTTTCAAATTTTGACAATTTACTATTTTTGACATCTAAAACTGAATAATTGAATAAAAATGGGATGTGTTCGACTCAGATTGTTTAGTATGCGCTCTTGAATAATGCCACTATAACGTGAAAAGGTGATGTCGCTTCTAGGAATGGGTACTACTGAGTAAAGTGATCCTCTACGTACACGCAGTGAAAATATAAAACAGTCACTGGACTCATATTTCATACGTAACTTCCGAAAACTCCAATATGTTTAGGTCAGATACTCCTATTATTTTCCCCATTAACTTACATTATAAATATAGTCAAAAGGTGACCCTGTATCATACCCACCTATAGAGTTTTGACCAATGAAATTGCTTCTTTCGAACAGGTTAGTCTCTCAGACACCAGAAAATGCTGTTTTTTTATGGGCATGACCAACTCAGTTTTTTACAATTTGGCAAGGGAGACAACCACCCCACTCAGTCAGGTGAGATTTAGGGGTCTAAACCGCATGTGTACACCTTCTATTCATATGGCGATTTCAGTGTTATTTATTATGATAACCAGTCCTAAAATATTCATTCGCGTGCAGAAGACATTGCATTTTATTTTTCAAATGAGTTTTTTGCATTTGTAAACACAACCTTTTCTACCAATCAGGTAATGTCTCATTTAATCTTACGGTTTTCCTTGTACTTTTTTCAGCCAATCCCTGAGCCGGATTGCAATAGGATCATCTGACCTTAAATGATGGAACAAGCAAGTTCTTAATAACTCAATTATTACCTATATATTTATGGCAACATTCTCTACCAGACTACTATTTCTCGAGTGTTGTCTCACAGACGCTGTTTTAAACGGTTTTCACAAGTTCTCGGAAATACAAGTCTTAAATGCTGCGAGTCAAAACATATCCCGACAACTCAGTAGAAGGCCCTTTACTAGCACCGAAAGAGTATAACCAACCGACCCACGAATTTTCTAGCAAGTCAACGAAAATCCTTAATGCACAACCCGTATTGCTCAAAATTAGTGTTCATAGTGTTATTATCCTGGAAATGATCCCACTTGATTTTTTGCAGCTATTTGGATAATGTCACAGTCAGGGAATTAGTTTAACTGTAATTCTACAAGGTAGTGCCAAATTACTTTCATATCATATAATCATTAAACTTTTGTAAATGTAGCGTGTAATTAAAACTGTTTTCCATTTGTGTGTTATTTCATCAAATAATTTGTAAAACGTGACTGTGAAAAAGAGAAGTCGCAGAAGAGTGAGAGACAAAGAGAGCAGAAGATACATAGGTTGAAGCAGAGGATGATGCGAGAATAAATACAAATAAGCGAGATTACGGCTGGGAATCATGTGACTTTCCTGGTATTCATCGTCACGGTGAAAACTGTCAGGTAATCAGGTATGACTGATTCAGACGTGTTTCTATTTTCTAACCTATGCGGCTTTAAAAGCCTTTACTTACAATTCAACGTTCTCAAACACTTAAATTCCTGAACGGCACGTCGAATGTTGAGAAGTATTTTCTGGGTGAACATCACGGACGTTTCATGTTTTTGAAGAAATCCCCTTTGACAGTTGCACTTGTTGCAGAAAAGTAATGAGCATCAACAGAGCATACATATGTGTTTGCAATTTTTTGAACGCTTCCTTAGACCTACATGTGTTACTGTAACCGGTTGTGGAAAAAATGTGGTAGCTCCCATAGACGCTCTCTCGTTGATAACTTCCACGTCAAATAGTACGGCTTCTATTCGCATCGTACTCTAGGGAGAGGAACAATTAGTTATTTATAGAGAAACGAGTATTTCAATACTCAATTCGGCGTTTACAGTTATAATAAGAGAAAGAATCGTTAATATTTTGACTCAAAAGAGAAAACACCTTTATCTGTGTTGCTTAAAATACAAGGTCTTCTTTGTAATTCGACTTACTGATAATTAAAACGTATAGAGTGCTGGGGGTTTGCATTTTTTGATAGTGCATTGTTTCAAGTAGGAAAACTGATCTTTTCAAGTTCATAATCCCTCCAGTTGTATCATAGCATTACTTTATAGCATGCATGGCATCCAATTGACAAACGTGGTTAAGTATACTGCTTATTATGGGTTATAAAGACGCAGACTGCTGATCTGCATTTTTCCGAGAGAAAAAAATGAAACATGGACACACTTGAAGACTTTGAAAAACTTATTGTAATAACAGAACACTGCAGAGAGGAACTTGTGATTTGTACTTCTTGAACCATTTAGAATGTCCACAAAAAGGAGTAATGAAGCCACAAACGTTTACCAATACAAAAATGTAAAAAGTACCTAGAAACGTTCAAGTTGTTTCTTTTGCCTAGCATCCATAATTTTCTTTAATGTTTCAAGTTGAGGTTTCTCGGATTTTTACAGCTATTTTTTCTCAGGTTATCTGTAAAGTAAAATGACATTGAAAAGTTAATGATAAGTGTTTTTCTAGGTTGAAGCTTTTAGAAAATATCTTCTGCTATGAGATATCTTTCATGTGTGTATCATCTATGTTAAGGTAACAGCTACTCTGTGGATGCAGCGTCACCTTTTCACTGTGTCTGGCAACTTTTTGTTAGTTATACACTGATTAACCCGCCTAAGTGTAAGGAAAAAGTTTCGTCTTTCCGTAATTTTGAAGAACATAAAAATCTTACAACAGATTTATCATAAAGGTAACTTTGCCATTCGACCCTAATGATATTTCAACCATTGTTATACGAACTGACCCCAAAATTGATGGAATGACAGCAAAACTCCTGCGTTCGACAAATCACCAAAAGTATGTTCCATTTTGGACGCGTATGAAAATCGGGTTTAATGCAGAATGCCAAAGTGGCCATGAAGTATAATACGTATCTAAAGCATACGTACAGTTTTTCAGGATATAAACTACAAGTATCCTATTTCCTTTCAGACACTTTAACCATGACAAGTGAAGTTTTATTGTAGTACAATGGTTTACTATGCTTCTAAAAGATGACTTGTTATATCAGATTCGAAGATCAGAATTTTAATAATGGCGGGTAATGTTCTAACCCGGATCACAATAAAAATCTCTTAAATTTCGGATGCTTTGTGCCCAAATAAGAACGTTTAGATAATGATGCTATTCTGCTCACAAATGGTGCAGCTATCAAATAACAAAATTCAAAATATTTAAAAAAGAAGAGTTTTTAAATTAAAGATAATTCAGGTGTTTGTACCACAAAATCCACATCCTTCTTTATATAGTATTACCTGAACGTGCATAATTAGATCCGTGTTTGATACATACACTCTAATATGATGAATCAGTTTTCAAATGTTTACTTTTAATGAGATAGAGGATAATTGTTGGTTTTGGTGTAATATCACGCTATAATTTCACCGAGTGGGCACAAAATGATATTTTCACGAGTAGCGCAGCCACGAGTGAAAATAACTACTTTTGGTGTTCACGAGTTTCAGACCATGACCTTATTAAGAACTTACTGTGAAAATTGGATGGTTATGAAAAAAAAAATGAAAATCAACTTTTTCTCAAATTTTCAAGATTGCTATAGATTGATAGAAAATGATCTAACTAAGAAAATGAATACCCACAACACTATATTTATTTCAAAAGCCATTTTTCGATTTTATGTAAATTTCCATCACCGGTAAATGAGTGGAAATATGTATCTCATAAATTTGATAGATTCTGATTTGTCAAGAGCCTCTGTATATGAGCCCTATTACACCATGAGCAATCCCATATATACCGTCTCCCACTTGGAGCCTCATCGTTTTTGCCTCTTTGGATCGATTGAATTTATTCCATCGTATCCAAAGTTAACAGAGTATTTCAGACCTTTACGGCCGAAATCTTAACACAAAATTTTGTCGAATACGACCGAAAAGTAGTTCTATATATTCAATGAAATAAAAAGAATTGTAATGCATTACCTTGTATTCTGTTTTCATTATGATATATTGATGAATAAATGTAAAACATTAAAAATTACTAAAAATCAACGAGGTATCTGTTCTGTATAGAACTAGTTTCCTACGCGGTTTTGACCAGAACAGTTTTCAAGTCAGACCGGAGACACTTAAAGACAACTAATCAGGCCGAATAATGTGTCTTATATCCGATATTGTGTTTGTGATCATAAACTATCGGAACATCTTAATACGTTATGGAACCACTAGGTACTCTTGAATGTTAAATTACAAAACTCGGATTTCGACATAAAAACAACGATTCTTTTGTAACTTGGCAACGCCTCTATCATCAAAATTGCTCGGCCTGACTAGTTGTCATTTCGTGTCTAAAAGATAGGCCGAAACACTAGTCTTAAATACGCCTTTATGCGTTTAGGTATAAAACTGAAACTTATCAGCAAATTAACTTTACAGAGGCACTTGTAGATGTCTTTTTGAAATATGACAACATATTTTTATGCTTTAAACACGTTGTAATTGTTGTAGTTTATGTAAATGCGTGGTTCGAAAATAGTACGAAAATGTCCGCATTTTGCCGAAGTCGAATAACTAAGAAATCACATAGATCTACATGTTTTAAATACGATTTTTAAATGTAGACAGAAATGCAATAATCTAAAGGGAAAATCAAATTCATTTCTCTAGATCATGCTGTCATTTACAAAGAACACATATTAATTCAAATATAAATACAAATAGGCCTTCTTGTATTGTAACTAAAACTTTCAAACTTTACCATGATTCTTTTGCTACACTAAATTTTGGCGGGTACATTCATACATAGTATCATTATTATAATCACCATCATCATCATCATTATTAATTGTTACGAAATACTACTAGAGTCTAGTATATGTAAAATATGAATATTATAGCCTGCTATTAAAACATTCAGTCGTTGTTTTAGACAAGTTTTGAAAATTTAAAACAGCATGGTAGAAAGGCTGGTAATAATAGACCCAGTATGTTGCAATTCGCAGTATTTTGGAAGCACTCACGGAGATAGTTAATGTTAGCTGCAAGTACTTGTTCTACAATAGGTATATACTGGATCAATTTATATCACAAGATTGATTTATCAATATTTAGCTTTTCTTTGAAAAACAGAAGAGCCATTGTCATAACCTTCTTGACGTCAGTCGGCACTGTCGTCTTGAATCTGATAAAGCTTTCTTAAAATTCACTTTCTCAGTAACAATTAAAGCCTTGAAACTTCAGACAATTGCTTGGCATCATACAATGGCATCTGTGGCCGAGTGATTAAGGTCACTGACTGATGTTTACTTGTCCCTCACCGCTGTAGGTTCGTGACCTACTTGGGTCGAATTCTTTTATGTCTAGAAGCTATCTAGGTTCTACTCAGGTGCCCGCTCATGACTGAAATAATGCTCGAATTGGCACCCAGGATCTTCCTCCTCCATGAAAGCCGGAAGTAGCAAAATGACCTTAGCTGTTGAGTGCGACGTTAAATTCGAATCAGTCAATTGGCACAATACAATCAACCTTATGGGCATATCCCATAACTTTTGTATGACACTAAAAGTTGTTCAAACTATGAATTATTTTCAGTCCAGTTTTGTCAAAATCCATTTATCAGTTACCATTTACAGCTTAATACTTCATAGGGTAGTTGAACATAGTCACTGAATGCAAAATGTAAGCACATGGGTTCCTATCTCAAAAGTAAAATTTACACAAATTGTTATAGGTCAAAATGTGTGGACAGTTGTGTCTCCAGTTTATAACTTTACTCGTGCAAGGGTTGTCCTGATATTTACACATGTATTGTACAGTCTGTGTTGTCCTGATATTTACACATGTATGTGTGCAGACTGTGTTGTTCAGAGACAATCGATCCTCCAGCACTTTCAGTCCTTTGATTTGATTGGCTAGAGAAGCTCTGTAAACATTGTTTTACATTTAAAACAAAATGGCTGCCGTTCCACCGATTCAATTTTTTCAGCGACGTTTGTAAGCACTGCAAAAGATGTTGAAAAGTCACTTACGAATGATAAATCTTAAGCATTTTTCTTTATTTTTTCTTTACTTCAAGTTATTCTAGTTTTAACTTTATGCAAAGCACAACCTATCTGTATTAAGAAACTTGGTATCCTAATTTTGAATTGGAGCCTATTATTTAAGAACAATATGTTTAGTATAAAGATACGTTTTTTTATTAAGATGCCACTTAATATGCGTTTTCTAAACGTGTGCAATACTGTACATAATTCATAATTTTAAAGTCCTATAATTTGATTTCATTTCTAAATGTTCATGTCATACAGCAGTACAAGGAAGTTAATTAAGTTTAAAGTGTTTCTATTCAGAGAAAGAGTTTTCTCCTTTCTATTCTATGTAACAACTGTTTGTTTTCCTTAACTAAATAAAACAATTTGCAGTTCTTTCATATGTAGACTGTTAAAGAATACATCTTGACTAAGTAGTGCTATTCCGATGTCAGAAATGATTAGAAACTGAAAGATCTTTTAAAAATGCTTTGATCACCATGCTATGTTTCTTCTAATGGGTGTTTCTACTTCCAGTATCGAAGATAGCTGATACACTTCTGACAGTAGCTCCCCATAGTCGAGTGAAGATAACTTGGTCACTCTGAACTGATCGTGACGTTTTTTCGGCATGTTATAATGTTATAAAACCCATGTAAGATGTAATGACATTGCCATCTCACGTGGTACTCATAAAATAAAACTTTTAGTACATAATACTGTCAGTCAATGGAAGCCATCTTCGGTTACAGCTGTATATACGAGAAAAGCTAAGCTTATATCCATATGGACTCGATTAAACTGTGGTAGTATTAATAATTTCAGTAGTAAAACAGCATCACAATTGAATGAATGATAAACAAATTGTTAAGGTGAAAAGTTTTAATTTCTTCTTCCTTACACTGGCCGCCAAGAACTGACTGGAAAGTTTTACATTGTATTTTCATTTTTCAAAGGATATCAAAATATAGAGGATTTATGTATATCAGGAGATTTTTAATTGAATTATTGCATTCTAAGGGTAATAGCTTGTCATATTCAAAAGTCATCAATATTTCTATAAGTAAATGTATTAATGAGAACTTACAATGAATGTTGTTAATTAAGTATTAAAATATATATTGCATTGTATTGCTATTAAACGCATAAAGGCCCGGAAACATTTACGACAGGTATACTTAACGTTATCTTTTATATGAAAGTACATTTAACACTTAAACATTATATTTTTTATTTACGTCTCATCCATATACATCATTTACACATATAAATTCATCAATATATCAAAGCGCTGTGAGCGCTGAAGGCCTGGGGGCTATAGGTTAACTCCCCGAAAAACAACTTTTGACCTACGTGTTTTGCGCTGAACCTTACCTAAAGCGCGGGTCGAAATGTGCAGAGGACGAAATTCAATATATGACACAGAATGAATGATTCACAAATATATGGGTGGCAGGGAAGTTTGTTTTATTATAAAACGTACGTTAAATGAAAAATAATCACATAGTCAACATTATAAATTGTTTAAGCCAATAAAAATAATTCGATCAGCGCTTTGTACAACTTCAAGCGATATGATCTGATGATGGGGGTCGAAAATTATTGTGTACCAATGATAAGACCTTGAAACAGAAATAAACAAAGCAATACCAGCAATGAAATATAAATACAGTACTGTACAATGTGTATAACAGAGAAAACCAAAAATGATTCTGGGTTACCTTGTAGTTGTAATCGGTGAAACCGTTCACTGGGCCTCGACATGCAGCGTCCTCGATAAATGGCGGGTGAATTTGATCACGTTAGTTCCTTCTCGGGAATGTACGTAAATTATATCTTTTTTTAGAGACATTTATTTTTAGGTAAATATATATGTTATCGTTCGTAAATAACAAAGTTGTCAATGAAATAACATCGGAAATTTGAAAATCAAGCTACAAACTCTTATATCGAGCTTCGTACGTTTCCGTAAATTTCCGTAAATATCCGTACTTTTCCGTGATATGCATATGATTATCTTCCGTAATCAGCTAACAGCGCATTAATTTCTAAAACAGAAAAAAATGTGTAATGCAGCCCGTAAGCTATATACCTTCCTGCAGTCGTTTGAAGTTTTATGTACTATTTTTATTTGTAACATGTTCTTATCATATGCGGCATTCAAACAGAAGATTGATCTGGTCTGTCTTGCACTACTTTCGCATAGCGCATGTTTACAGTTGTTATTCGCACATAGCACGGCTAAAATTCTTGCAGGGTTTGAAATGTGGTATACTAACTTAGGCCTTGGGGACTTTCAGTCCCCAGGCCAAAAATAGTACATGGGCGTTCTTTATAGATTGGTCCAATTTACAGTCATTGCATGTTGTATAGAAGGCGCATACAGTTTTGTACAAAAATACATATTTTGGCCTTGCTTCGAGATTGATAATTGTTTGACCTCACATGTGCAAACAGGTTGTAATGTCTTACAGGAGATGTCTACTGATAGTATGATAGCTATTGTTGTATTTATCTCTCTTTGGAAACACCGATGTAAAATATTCTAACACTCGGTATTTATGTTAGTGAGTAAAGTTGAGGTTAAAATAAACAAAGTTCGGCAATGCATGTATTCAAGTCACATTGTTCTTTAGACGGTTAAAGATACAAAATACTCGGTAATTTAAAAAAACAACAAAGTCTAAATTGGCTTTTAGCATGACTTTATTAGCAGAATATAAGAAGCATGTTTATATGTTAATATATGGCTAAAAAGAAAAGATAAAGTTTACCTTTAATACGATAAGGAGTAAAGATAATAGTATACATAAGGTAAGAAGAAAAGACAAACTTGGAAACATGTTGCTTTGGGCACAACGCTTCTCTGACATGCATAAAGCTACTTTGAAACATATTATAGGATCTCAAATCCTGTCAAAAATACAGAGAATAAATAAATTTCTTGCTCAAAGTAATCATAATGTGAAAATAAGTTATTCCGCATGGTCTGACTCTACGAAATGTTGAACCACATGTCTGCTTTAACTCGCCTTATCCAATTCTTTCTCCGAGATTCTATGTTCTAATGTTTTATAAAGTATAATTTTTGTTGAATCTGTTAAACAATGGAACAATGTGATCACATCCATGTACATGGATTACACTTTGTACATTGCAAGTTGTATTGTATGATTTGAATAGTTGAAAATTCCCAAAAAATATACAAATCGATCAGAAAAAACATTGGTAATTAACGAAAGTAAAATGTTCATTACATTCCACGGAAAAGTATACTGCATGAAAATTGCTGCATTATCAGTCCTGCAGATTAAGCAAATAAACTATGTAAAATGAGTAGCGAAAACATGCAAAAGTTACGTTTACTTGCTCACTTGAACTTAGACCTTTCAATTTGTTCACAAAATATTTCTAACGCTAAAGATGATAAGAACGGTAACAAGCTTGAGTACTTAAGCCTTGATATCATTACCTTCACATAAATATTTATCGTCATGGCCCTTGATCTCTTGATCTACATATTTATGGCGCAAGCGTTCAACAAACTAACTTAACTTGGTAAATTGTCAATTTATGTGAGTTATTGTCTCTACTTTGGCGAAAAGTCATAATAAGTCAAAAGGCTTACGACAACTAAATGCATTATTATCTATTTCCTGTCTGGCGTAATACTAACACAAAATTAATCTCTAACGTAGGCATTTAACAGACTTGTATAAAGTCAAATCGATCCCCAACACACACGCGAATATGTGGGAGGATTATATCTGGGCAGTTCTTAAAACTTTGCTTTCATCACGCCCAGGATGTCTGCGGCTACTTTCTTCCAGGATTCAACCTGAGCTGCAGTTGTCCCAGCATTATCTTTGAGGAAACCGGCGAGTTCCATAAGGGCATCCTGAAAGTGTTGAATAATAAACATCTTAGGTGAAATATTTTCGGCACAACATATTGTTTCGTCTTTCACGTTTTATTTCAGACCGGCTTCTGGAAATCAGCATGTTTGCTTTTCAGTCACGATGGTTTATAATGTATTCTACTTATTAAGACTACTATCTTTTTTTCTATTGAAATACATATTTTAATCGCATGCGTATACTGCATACAGTTTCTAATTTTTCTTGTAAGAAAATTGTCAATATAATCTAATTGCAGTACACAATTACGTTACTGTTTTGGACACAATTCTGACAAAATTTGATGAATCACGTACATATCTCTACCTTTGTCTGCCTTTAATTTTGACAGTTGCTAGTATTACAATAATATTTGTTCTAGCCAAAGAAAAGTCGAAGATCTGAAACTAACAACCAAAATTAAGAAAACTCGTGCCCCAAAACGGAACTATAACTTATTGATCACTCCTCCTGCTTCCTTAAACAGTGTCATATTGGTCACTCAGCTTGTGTTATGGCAAAATTCAACTTTTAACATTTTATATCGATAACGTATTTTGCTTCTTAATAATACAATTTTATTTCGGTCACACCTCCTCGTTTATGACACAACTTACCTCAAACAGTTTCATAGTTGTTATTCCTCTTGTTTTCTGGCAAAACTTATTCCTCTTAATTTATGATAAAACGTACCTCAATTTCAAACAGTTTCATATCGGTTACTCCTCTTGTTTTCTGACAAAACTTACCTCAAACAGTTTCATATCGGTTACTCCTCTTGTTTTCTGACAAAACTTACCTCAAACAGTTTCATATTGGTAACTTCTCTTGTTTTCTGACATAACTCACCTCAAACTGACAAAACTCACCTCAAACAATTTCATATCGGTCACTCCTCTTGCCTTATGACTGGCACACATTCCACCTATATTCTGGTCCAGCGCTGCAGCATTATCCAGGTTTTCTATCCAAGATTGCACCATCTTGCCAAAAAAGCCCGACTGTAATTTCTTATCAGTGTCCGCTGGAAAAGTGTTCTTAATTTTGGGGTTGTTGTTAAACAGCCTGTAAGTGAATAATCGGGGCTTTTAAGGTAGAATGCGCCTTACGTGCTTCATTGATGAAATATAACATGTAAATTTGCAAGATTAAAGCTTAAATTATAACTGTTCAAACTGACCAAAATGCTTTAGAATACGTTTGTCGAATGTTTTTACTTCTTATAAAAGAATATTACCTAAATTACAACCGATATCTATGTCTCGTTATAAGAGTTTTATTTTTTCTTTGAAAACAGTGTAAACCCATGAGAAAACAGTGTAAAACCATGAGAAAACAGTTGAGAAAACAGTGTAAAACCATGAGAAAACAGTGTAAAACCGTGAGAAAACAAGCTAAGATATTGTGATTTGAACAGTGCTATAACTTGATAGAAAATACAATTGCCAAAGGTGGACAGATAGCTCGTTTATAAATGTGAAATAAAGGACGGTCTTACCTAGTGTAAAAGGCCTCTCCATGAGCGTCCCAGTTCTTGTAGGCTGGTCCCCAGGAATCTGCAACATTCTTCTTATCAGCTTGAAAAAAAAATAGTTTAAACATAATTTTCTAATTGAATAGTAAAGGCGCATCTGAACATACGCAAGTCATTGATATTTCATTTATCTACCTTACATTACCGGCGACGTACTTTTTGTTTCATAACTTAAATGTCAACTAAATTAAATAGATTACAAGCATAATCATTGAATATATTAAAACATGCTTAAATACTTTCAGAAATAACGAGGTAAGCAATTCTATAAAATTTTATAAATAATTTAATAGACAAAATATTTTATTTTTAAGCTTGCACTCTTCTTTTCTTGACTACATTTGATATACATGTAAGACCCAAACGTTCTACAGCTGCTAAACTATTGCTTTGTTTTACTTTCGTCTTGACATATTAATAAATAACATATTTGCCCATTCAATCGGGTTGGGGTTCTTTAAAATTCCAAACTGAATGGCAAGTAGTATAAAACATGACAAGCCTGTGTGTAGAAAATGCTTATTGTTCTTAACTATTAAAGGTATATAATCAGATTTTGGCCATGTAACAGATTTGTTTGAAACTTTAACATCTGATCATTTACACTCATTTATGTTCACTTAGCGTTTAATTCAAGTAAGATTTTCACTGGAGGTATTTTTAAAATTTGATTTCCCTATCCTGGTTGCCCAACCAAGATAGAGTTATTTTATCATAAGTGAAAATTTGATACACATACTTTGCCTAAGGAAAGATATAAATATAAGACCTATTGTATTATATTTGTGAAATATTTGCATTCAAAATTATATATTTAGATGGAATTCATTAGAAATTCAAGTTTGAAAAAATATTATTACCTCCCTTTACCTATCTTGGTTGCGCACCCAAGATAGATTGGAAATAAATGAATTCAGAAGCTACACGTAGTTTTAAAACTTGCATTTTTGTTCAGAATGTTAAAATATTTGTATATCTATCCAATTCAAATGTAAAATTATAAAATTGACCTTCGACGCGCGAAAATGTACCTTCGGACATTTGTTACATTACTCGACAATAATTGATAAAAAAACCCCATAAAATTTACATTTTTGTCACCCTCTTTAAATGCAAAACCAATGTTAAAAACTGATAACCACTATGTTTTCCTCAAAAGAAACATAATTTCGGCTTCAAAATCCTCCAAGACCATTACTATGGCAACAGCGATTTGAAATGATTCTTTTTTTTATTTTGGCTATACCTTATGAAAAAGGCATATCGTGGGAAGAAGACATGGAATAGTTCACCAGATATGATATATATTGAAAGAGTATATAATGTTGCAACCAAAAATAAATGATTCTGTTAGGAAATGATTACCAGAATAGTTTACTGCCCAAGTAAATTGAAGTGAGTTTTGACGTCAAATTGTGGTATGTGACGTCATTTTTAGAGTGAACAATGACGCCTTAGGTATACCTTTTCAAAACGTTGTAGTTTTTTATGTACTGGACGCAGGTAACTGAAATTTTCCAATATTGATATTGAAATATTGTTTATTTAAAATGTGCAAGAAAATTAGTTTCCAAGTATTTTGTCCGAAGGCCCATTTTCCCGTGTCGCTGGTCAAATTATATTGAAATAAAAAAGAAGTACTCAACGTTTTAAATACTTTCATATTAAAGGGGAGTAATAACAAAATTTTATAAAAGTTGATAAAATGTAAATTTCTGATAGGGATCTAACTCTATGTATGGGTCTTTTTGTTCATTAAATAAATCTCTTACAGAATATACAAAAAGTAAAAATTGTCATAAAATGTTGCTTTAAAGTAATAACCACCTTTAACAGAAAAATAAAAAATATCAACAATCATCCCAGAAGTGTAGGGAATAGAATACGTTGCATATGAATAGAACACATGCCCTGCACTTGGATATTGGTTATAAATCAAATGCAGTTAAATATTCCGGTGCAGAATAATATAATCTTGACAAACACTTGTTTTCCTTCCGACTCGTCGCAATTATTTATATCACGTGTCATCAAAGCTGTCGTTTTTTACGTGTGCCACGTGTACTGTAAATGAAAGGAATTTAGAGGACTTAATTTTTCATGGATATTAATATAGTACGAATTCGTCTGTACTTCCGTTCGTCTATATTTTTATACAGAAAATTGCAATATCGAAGGGCTTTTCGTTGGAAATTTGAGCGCTTAGACCAACCTAACAACAACATCAACATCACGTATTTGAATTATTTTATGTTGTATACCTTCATTTAAATTTGTAAGCTATTCGCTTTTGCTTTGAAGGCATGTAATTAAACTGTAATAAATTTGTACAGACATTTACAAGCATTTGACATTAAATATCTAATGTTGTCTTGCATGCATGTACCTTTTTTGTACAAATATACCTTTGAATTGACGAATTGAATATTAAGTATGAAACACATCAGCGCTCCCAATATTCTGTGCATAATCTAATATAAATAAGTTTTATAAAAGTTCACAAGAATTTGTTTCCATTACTTCTATATTTTAAAATGTCCAGAGTATACTTTTTGTAATTATATATTTGTATGCATGTTAACAGACCTTTCTCGTTTGAAAATGAAACATATATTGTTATGTTCTGTTAATGAACTTTTACAGTTAAACTTAAATAGCCTCAGGATCACCGAAGCTTTGTCACGTGATAGTTATTTTGTTCATATATATTTCATTTATAGTTTACGTTTGAATTTATGCGGCGGCAGAATATCCAAGCTTCTTGAACATTTCTCATGCTTGAACAATAAATGATACCACTCAGCGAAAAAACGACTTTCTCCCCCAACCCGACCTTCTTGCATTAAGTTATGTGTTTTGAATCTAAACCAACATTAGTTGTCCAAAATAATGAACAAAAGTCAACGTTCTGATTCGAACTTCCATTACCTACCTCATACCTTAATATTCAACGTTCAATGGTGATTACGGAAACGTATCCTTATCTATTTGGGCTTATTATTTAAGCTCAATAACTCATTACAATATTATTTCATAATCTTTATCAAAACTTAAGCTGTACATGTATAATAAGTCCATGTTTCCTTTGTTTTACTCCTGCAACATGCAAACAAACACACAACATCCGGAAAAATCCTTCGGGTGATTGGTAAACTGTGTCAGACTCCCACACTGATGTATACAACGAAACTAGAACTTTGTACAACATTACCTGCTGATGCTCCCATCTTTATTCCAAATGTAACAGTTTCCAAACAAAATAAAACTGTATATTCAAACGCGTATTCAGTCAAGTCAAGAAGATTCTATTGAGATGTACTGCGCATGCATTTCTTTTATATACCAGTCTCCAATCGTCCTTGTATCCTTTGACGGTTGCAAGCGCACGTAAACAACATTCGTCTTTTTGAACTTTCCATTGGTTAATAGAGGTAAACGGTCAATGGAGTACTACAAAAGTTTGTTACACTGCGGAAATATCAACAAAACCTCTAAAATGAGAAGTTAATGCAACATTGACTACATTTTTACATTTCGTGACAAAAAGCACACGTGAAGACATTACATTCGTGTAAAACTGGAATCGCTTAATCTGGTTTTGGGACGGTAGTCATTATTTTATGAGTTGATCATGAGCTGGTACAGAAATTAAGACCGGTTTATATACAAGTTTCAGATGGCGGTAACGGTCAAAAGACAAATTAAACAACCAAAGATTTTAGTGCAGCTAAGTCTACGTGCACAAAGGACAATTTATCATCGAGGAGAAATGTACCGTATGTTAACTGTTTTAATGGCATGTGGCAATCAACTGTTTAAAAGATGCTCATTAAAGTGTTTTAGATTTTGTAAACTGTATATGTTTTGTGTATATTGTCACAGTTTGAAAGTTCCAGAATGATAAATCAGCAATACAGTTCTGTAAATACTCACATTAATATGAAAATAAGCAATACCTATATCGGGTGAAAGCATAAGGTGTCAAACTCCTCACAGCCAAGGTCTCACCTACGAATACAAGCTAATATAAATGCTCTCGTGGACGGACCTTTATAAAATTTGCTTCTAATCTAATAAAAAATCTTCACAGCGATTCCGCTCTATTACTGTATACTGTAAGGCGAAGTAACCGCTGTGGGGAGTTCGCAGAAATTCTAGCGCGTGATATGTTACGTCATTTCATTTGATCGATAATTTTCAGAAATAATTTTCATTTATATGGGTTGTAAGATTGATTCAGAGGAGAAATGCGTATTTCAAAATAGATATCCGTAAAAATAAATGTTTTACAATTAAAAAAACAAACGGTCAGTGCAATTCTCGGTAGACGGTGCAGCGTAACATTTATGTTAGTATGATGTCACGAAGTCGACACTTCTCAATTTCGCATGGGTATATGTGAAATCATTTATCTTATTGCTTTCAATTAAATACTCGTACATACGTTTACCTCTGGCCTTTCGAGCTTTCGCCCGTATAATGAAATTGTTTTAGTAGCATTACGAGACCGTGAGACCGCTAGAGTTCGCACTAAACTTAAGACTTTCTCAACAGGACGTAAGCAATCGTGCAATTTCATTTAAGTACAATTGTTCAATTACTCAATTACACAATTTGTCAATTTCTGTCACTACCAGACTTCCGCCGTGGTCTATTGACCTATAAATGATCCGACGTGGTTAATATTTTGCTACTGTTTTTCGTTCGCATTACACACGTGAAAAACAAGCAACCGTTAAATAGCTCATTTTGTAATGTTTGCAGTGAGCTCTACATAGAAGTCAGTAGGTGTGTGCGCTTGCGTGCACGCGCGTGTGTCAGTCCACCAAAACGTCTTCGTACCGCAACGACTAAACAAGACTATAAGAATATGTCACTGACTGCAGGTGCAGATGTGAATATCTGGCTCGAGCGGAACTGTTTTGGCGGTAACGAGGCTGTACCGAGTTACCGCCAAAAAAGTTACCCGAATGCCGGATATTTTCAACTGCAAGTGCAGCCAGTGATAGATTCTTTTTCTTGCATACCATTTTCTACTGAAAGTAGCAGGAATAAAATAAAATCAGTGACTAATATTCGCGCTACTTTCTTGTAGTAATGTATGAATTTACACATTCATTCATAAAAGTAGTTCGTTTTGACGTCATTAAGTCGTCTTACACCTGGGGTTGTCAGATGAGATTTTCCAGCACTGGTAAAAGCTGCAGATATCCTGATCTGGTATGCAAGAAATGTTTCGACTGTCTGGACTGTAACACCTCAGAATTGTGTGTATGTGAATGTACCAGCAGCAGACATGTTGTACAACTTAGGTACAGTCTGGTTTTCTCTATTGTTTTAGGTACCTGTCCCATACATAACAAGAAAATTATAAATTAACAGTTATATGAGACGATTACTGTATTACATTACAGTGTACAGAATAATGGCTACGGCTGTACTTCAACAGGCTGAGCATATCTCCCGATTGGGGTATATACCCCGAATAAGCTATAACAGCCCGATGGCACTAAAACGTAAACAATCGAAAAGTACAATTTTTTTAATAACGTTTTTTTTTTATCAAAGAAAAAGCGCAAGTTAAATTTTCACAGAATATTTATCTGATCTATACAGACCTGATAAAAACATTACTTTCTGGTTTTCCAGCTGGTAAAAAAATAAAATTTCACCATCAAGATATTGACATGAAATTTGCCTTACAATAATTTAAACATGCTCAGTACACTGAAAAAAAATAACATGCGCTTTTTCCTACCAAAAGATATTAAAAAAAATTGTATTTTTTCTATTGTTCTTTGCTGCATATTCATTATTTAAAAATGACGCCATCTTATGTATACCACCGATCTATCTCCCATAACTAACTCACTGTTACTGCATGGAAAAGACACTAAAATTTCCAGACTAAAAATTATGTAGTCTGACAGGGATTTAATTTTTCGTAACGAACACCATTTTGGCTTTTTGTACATGTCAATATGTTTGGTTCGGACTGAATTCCTTCATTGTCCGGCTGATTTTGTTTATAATTATGAAGGAAAACATTAAATTATATTCAAACCTTCTAATAAAACCTGAAAACCAAGCGAAATCGACCGATTAACGGAAAATCAACAGTTGTCAAACTTTTGACACTTGTTTTTGTACTGATAAATTACGGCTTTCGGATAATTTGCGGGTTTTCCCCGAGGTATAAAGGTCTTAATTAAATATTCAAATTAGACTGTTTTCCGGCAATTCCGTTTTTAATCATTTCTAAAGCGAAATAAATCGGCACCATTCTTGGGCTTATATAGCGCTTCATAAATAGTCATTAGATTCATTCAAGGGACGCAACTCTAATTGATTTTGTATTGCTAATGTAGGTCATCACCGTGGTCGCTATTATAAAGCCCAAAAATCGTGAAACAAACAGGCTATACTCTGTAACCACAACGCTATCAATATATCAATAATATAGTTTCTTCGGCCATTCATAAAAATACAACAACTCATCTAAGAAGATCGATAGAACGAATTCTAGTGGAACTCCGGTTCCAATATGGCGACTGTTACACAGCAAAATAATAACAAAAGCGCGAAACTGACGTCATACTCCATACGTGCTATAACATTGTAGCGACTAACTACTTGCTTCGGCAGATAACACTTCATTGCATCAAACAAATAAAATAGAAACACGCATGCGCTACACTGACGTCATATATATCATTGCTACAGCATTGTAACTACTTCTATTACCTTATCCACATAACGCTTTGTTGCATCGTACTAAAGTTTAAAGGTCATTTAGTCCGTTTTAGTAATACAAAAGACGTATATCCATAGTAATTAATGTTAATAAATATCCAAAAATAACTTTCGTCTCGAAAAATCTCTGCAGTTCTATAAAACTAAGTTATTTAAACTTTATTAAATTGTGTCTCAATAAAATTGCTCAAAACGAATAAGTTGTAAGTGTACGTTTTTCAATTTATTACCATGTTTGATAGAGAAAATGATATTATAAATAAGGAGAGAATTTAAAAATAAGCTTAGAGCTTTCTACTCAATCCTTTATGCTGTTTTGTAATACAATGTAGGTCTTATATGTGATTTATCAATAAATGTTTAAATTCTATAGTTCTATAGAACTTACTGCTTTTCGGGAAAGTAACATTATTAACATTTATAGCTTACTGGTGCTGGATTGTGACTTCATTCAGTTTCATGAGAAGTGCATTGTCTACAAAAATGAAAATATAAGCTATATGTTGTTTTTTCGACATAAACATACTGATATGCTAGAGTAGAAATGGTACTCATCAACGTTATGTGTGGTTAGATTGAAATACATGCAGTCGTATATGAGAAATAGCCCAAAATGCTTTGAATTTATTGAAGGGTTACACAGTTTAGAATAGTAAAGGATACAATATCAATTAATGTGGCCCTCATGCTAGAAGAATCCCTCGATTGACAGGTTTACAACTTGCTAGGCTTTAGAATGTAGGAACAATTGTCATACTAACCAGACTGTAATGCTTTATTATCTATATATGAAAATGGTATTAGTTAAAATATGCACATGCCCCTGTCTGACCTCACCTTTTTGTATATACGCTTTCATTTAAAGTCTGACTTCCATATTTGGAGAAGAGACAATTTCACCTCCTAACACTGTTAAGTGCAGTTCATCTTTCTGTTTTATAGACTTTTTCAATGAATAATTTGTTAAGTTGATACCGGTATTGCATTTAATAAAAACGCTTAAGTGATTACTTGACATCTTAATGAATACACCCTGTGAGGAATTTAAACAAAACAGAACCAGTAAATGTTACGATTTTCGCGCCAAATTAATATGAAGTGCTTGAGGATACAGATAATGAAAACTGTCTAAGTTTAAGAAAGCTAAGTTGGTTTATAAACCATAATGATAAGATTTTGTTGCATATGTATATATGTATAAATTGGCGTTAGTACATGACTCAGCTAGATTTAATATGGACATCATTTTGTTTTTTAATTCAGTTCAGTGCAATTTTTTCCTTTTGAGTATAATAAACAAAAAGCATTGTATTAGCACCAATTTATTACAATCAGAATCGGCTTTCCCTTTTACTTGACTTTATTCGTTGAATTCATGCAGCACTTTTGCACCCTAACTTACTATTCATTATTCAACATTTTACCTTTTTCTTGCAATGGACGCCAAATGCATTTATTTCACTTCCACTTTTTGAACTCTTGAATGCCCTGTTAGAAAACAAACGCATCAGTATGTATCAAGTCTGGGTTTTATACATAAATGTCAAGACGACCATGTCGACGTGAAGTGTGTTTGCAACTGTCGTATGTTTTTACATTGTCAGACACCTCTTTAATTGAATAAAGCTTTCACGCTAGGAATTCCAATGGCAACAATGAAAATAAACATGGTTTGAAGACTTCAGAGTTTTTTTAATGTTTATGACTATTTGAAACCATAATTCTGACAAAACTTATGCAATGCTGACATGACCAAATATTGGTTATTGCATTTAGGAAAACATCATATTCACTGTAAACACATGATTTCAGGTCATGTAGAAGCTTTTTTATCCGAAAAGTATTTTCAAACAAAATGATAAGATATAACTTATTTTATCACAGATTTGCATATTGTACGTCTTCTATATGGTGGCTTAATCTTTTAATTTAAAAATGGGTTAACAAGCGGCTCCTCTTACTAGAAAGCCAAGAAATCTTCTAGTAACCTGTTCAACCTTTTGTGTAGCCTTGGAAGTTGCAACTGAAGTTTTTCTATACAAATGTTCATTCTGTGACTGTTTCAGTTTTCAGTTTTTATGGCAGTAAAGAAATTTCCATGATTCTCCAGTAAAGAAATTCCCATGATCCTCCAGTAAAGAAATTCCCATGATCCTCCAGTAAAGAAATCCCCATGATCCTCCTAATATTGAAATAGTTTGGTAAATAATAGTTTAAAGATCATAATCTGGCAAAGTTTTGTGGCAAAATAAGAGGCAAATCAAAGGT
>JAFMSR010000015.1:19177337-19182337 GCA_022818135.1 Saxidomus purpurata
AGACATAAATTGGTGGCACGAAGCAATTCATTTTATATTTGCTGTAATTACATCTTGTTTTTCAATTAGGCTGTTGTTTGCACTGAATTCCGGAAGACTGCCCGTGATATGATATATACCAAGCGTACTTTTACAGTAACTACAGGACAGAAAAACTAAAGCATGTTTTGGCAAGGTTTAAATATGATTGCTAGATTATTATAGCAGACTACATACTGTATGAACAATTAGACTGAAGATTTACCTTACACATTCACAGAAACGTTCATAGAGTGTATTGATTTTTGTCAGTGTTTTGGGATTGTTTGTTTGTAATTGTGCTTATTGGGTCCACCATCCTCTAAAGAGGCTATAATCGGTGCGACCCGTATTGTTTTGAGAGTACTAGATCATAACAGGTCATAAGGAGACATTTCTCTAGTAGCAGTCAGTCAATGTTAGCAGAGTGGTTCTCAACTTCTCCCCTTAAAGGACGTGTAACTGTAAAGAAATGCCCCTGCACCATACGAAATAATTTTGAAACTTACCGAGTCATTTTTCGAATCTCGTATGTCTAGACTAATCCATTTTATCTTTGTAGACTGTAATTCAATAAAAGATTTTTTTATTTAGAATTGTTTTGCGCGTTTGACGTGTGAATGATATTGTGTATTTTTTGTCTAAAGTGACAACTGATTCTTGTAATGATATGTCTTATAAATGCGTTATTTTGTAATGAGTGTGACTCAATAAAGGAAATCATAGTTTTGTTTTTGTTATTGTATGGCCAACTAACTTCCGACAATAATAATCTCCCTGCTTGCTAAATGGCTTTCCTTCTGTCTCAGTCATGTTTCATATATATTCCAAGGAGTAATATTTATGAAATAATGTTTTGTATATTCCAAGGAGCAATATGTATGAAATGTGTACAAAATATATGTCGTCAAATACTCTTCTATCCTGAACCAAGTCTAATCAAAGCCTCAGTTCAGAGATGATCGGCTTACATATTTCAGAGATTCGAGACTTTTCCGTCAGTTGATTGAGGTTAATTTCAAAATCAATGAACTAGATTCTAAAATTCTTATTTCAATAAATGCATGTAGTTTAAACAATTATTCGGTGTTTCAAAAACAGAATGAAGTACATAGACCTTATAACCTTGACAAAAAGTTACATTATCTGAAATGATCCAGCCATTGTCAGACTCATCACCCTTATACCCAACCGTTTTGAGTATTATAAGGTATAGTTTTGTTTGGTGAAAAATATATGCTTTCATGCCATAGCAGTTCAAACTAAACTACATAATATCGTAATGTTAAAGTGATTGTTAAACTTGTAACCTTGATGTCTATTCCGCCACCTGAATCATTGGTGTCATTCTGGTTTGGCACGTTGAATTGGTTTGCAAATTGGTTATTATTGTCTTATCTGATCTCGTAACTTGTCCTGTAAATGTTGAGACTTCACAAATATTGCATTAAATTAAAGCAATTGTTGTGCCAATTAAATTTGATTAGTAATATTGACAGCCTTACACAATAAATTTATTTGTGTCTGAGTCATGACTTTTCTTCCACTATTTAAAAATCTGAGAATTCTTAAGCAGATGCCAATACTTTCATATTGGTATACTGCAGTTTAACTGTAGTATAAACTTGTATAGCTGAAAGTAAAGATATCGGTAAATATTACCAGTTTGGCAGGGTCATTTGCCAAAAATATGTACATCTACCTATCAAAGTTAAAGAGAGATGTTCATGGTGTTCCAAGGTAGGACTTATCTTGGTCAAACCCTTAGCAAACGTTGTTTTTCGACTCTTTGTTGTGTTTTAGACCAATGACTCAGTGGTTAAGGTTTAGGTTTCAGTTCTGTCAACAATGGGTAAAGAAAGGTTCGCCGAAATGGTTTCAGAAAGTGAAAGATTGTTAAGTTATTGTTTGTTTTTCTTTCCTGTTGTACATATCGTAGTACCATTTGTGATAAATTAATTTAGCCAGTATCCAGAGAGATTGCGGATACCATATAAGAAAATTAATTTGTACGCACGCATAAATTAGTGGACAGCTTCAAATAAATATACACATCACTGTTTTTTTTTTTTTTTTTTTTTCATTTTTTTTTTCATAGGAGATCTATAAAGCTGTTTTACGTTTGAATTAGCACTAAGTCACATAGAGCTCGCCTGATGCATATGCTATGTATGATTTTTTTATTGTTATGCTTTTATACTTTTATGACCAGTGTGAATCATCAACCGGATATTTCCCACAGTTACCGAACCTTTTTAACGACCAGATGACATATGAATCAAGATACTGATGTGCTATTATGCAAATAAAAAACGTGTGTGTCATCACGTAACGGTTTGAACTGACTACGTGTAGATGTTTTACATCTCTAAATCGCCTGGTTAACGCACCTGCGTCGACATTTCGAATCCTGGTAGGGACCGGAGTCCGTTCTGATATGTCCGGTTTGTTGGCGAGTAACCAGACAATTACAGAATGGGTGTCGTATCATTACCTGCCTGGTGTTTGGCATCAAAGGATAGGATTCATGGTGAAAGTGCTCAGACATGAGGCACATAATAAGTCAGAAACAGTTGGCCATTTCATTTGACAATGTGTAGCGGTTGACACTTGCTATATGTATAGTCCTATGAATTGGTAATTGCCCGAGCTTTTTATAGTACGCATTTAATTTAAACATCATTTGTATTAACAATATAGACGAATATAGATTTTAAGTATTTTCAGTAAATGGAAAATTCGATGTCACGTTCATCCAGGGGTCATCCTTTATTTTGAAGGTAAGATTTTCAAACTGTTGGGTTTTTAGACGTTGAAAGAAATGACTTTACTTGTCATTAGTTACAATGACATAGTTTGAACCTTCTGCCTTCCTTAAAATTATATTCCCTTCGAAATAACCATTATATATTATGGTCAAGTAGGATGCTTAAAATACAATGAATGTAATAAAAAAATGTATAAAATTACTTATACCGAGTAATCTCCTTTATTTTTATTATTAATTCGAACGTAGAACAGCTTTATAAACCTTCTATGAAAAAAACACGGAAATGTGTATACATATATTTTGAAGCTGTCAACTAATTTATGTGTGCGTAAAAATTAATTTTCTTATATGGAATCTACAATCTGACTGGATACTGGCTAAACTTTTTACTTCGATATGTAGTACTACAGGAAAGAAAAATAAGCAAAACAAAACAATCTTTTTCTTTCTGAAATCATTTCGGCGAACCTTTCTTTACCCAATATGATAGCAATAAATATGAATGTCATTTTTTGACTAACATAGTTAAACATTGACTTTTACTGTCTCTAACTATGCAATATGAATTTTGATAATTTTGCATTTTCTTGTGGAACGAATTATTGCGAAATGACCTTTTCCAAAGTTATAATGGTCACTTTGAAGGGTAATGCCACTTTTAAATTATGATTAGAAAAGTTAGATATCATTAGAACAGAAGCATCAGATTTCATGTTTTCATACCTTTAACTTTCATGAAATGTAACAAATCTGATATAAAATCTAAGCAAACATTCCCATAGGCAGCCTATCATAAGTACTAAGTTTTTTTCATACTTTTTTCTTATTTATATTATTAATAGTTTATCCATGCAAGATCTTTGAAAGGGGCATATTTTAATTAAACTGATTTGAACTCTCTTTGATATCAAAGTATAAAAAAAACGAAAAAAAAAGAACGAGAAAAAAAGCACTATTGTTGATACTGATTTTAACAAACCAAATGCATAATAGTTCTATCTGTGAGACGTTTAGAGAAAACGCGCCATTCTGGTGCATACGTTATTTGTCATGAAATATTTGACGTACCGCTGTAGTGCAGGGGTTAGCAAATGCATATGGGTCTGGTAAAATATAAGAAATGAGCAAATAAATACAATAAACTTGTAATTGCCGAAGGCTTCTGTGTAAAGTATATTGAGTGCAAGTGTGGAATACTCATTTTTATTCCATTCGAAATCATCGCCTTAAAGACAAAGACAGCATGCTTAAAGATTTCTATTTTGAGAATTGTTTCACCCATCCAAGGATACCAAGTTATACTGTGTTTACTTGTCCTGAATGTAGGACTGGAAATCCATCAAAGTGAGTGTAGTTATGTCTAACATTTGCCAATACTGGTAGAGGACGTGGCACACTGCCAAGAGCTTGAAGACAACATAGAAGAAGTATTAACAGGAATAGAAATGATAAAAAAGTAACTAAATGCTTTGAAAGCTCGAATCCAATGCTAATGCTACAATTAGTGAACATAAAAACTAATTCATTAGCATATTTAGATATCATGAATCAAAATCGGAAAAAATAAGAAACTGTTGCAAATCAAAAGAACTGATTAAATCTTTTAAGACACATTACTGTTCATAGTGACCGTAATAATTTTAAGAAAGGCATTAATCACTGAATTACACTACTTGAAAAATAAACATTGTCAAATATATAACAAAAATATATGAATATGCATTACAGATTTACGAACTCTTTTTTGACTAATCCAGCCAAAAAAAGAGATTCCACATTTTTTCCTATTTTCAATTTAATTAATATCTCTCCATCGGCCTATGTGTATTATTTTTCACTACCAAGTACCAAGGATAACACAATAAAGAGCAAGCTCGTATTTCTATTGTGGCCCTTTTTTGTCTTTCTTTTTTTTTTAAGACAGAAGGCCTAGCTCTTTTACGAAAAGACCTCTTGGTTCTTTCACATGCCCGATGTATAGCACCGAGACTACCTTTGGGTTTCTAACCAAGTGGGAAACACTGAAAAGCGTTTCTGAAATTTCCAGTGCCCCGGCCGAGAATCAAACCGGAGACATCCGGATTGGTAGTCCAGAACGTTAACCACTCGTCTACCGCACCACCATATACAAACCTAACTCACTTTTTACATGTTTTATTCAGGTTCGTTCTAGCTATAACTTTGAAAGGTAATATACATTTAAATTAGCAAA